>LPNX010673168.1:328284-386270 GCA_001517045.1 Pseudotsuga menziesii | reverse complement strand
ATATATATATATATACAAAGTTATTTTTAATAACTATTGGTAAAAGATATAAGTGAAGTATACACACACTTATGGAAATAATAAATATATGTGTGTAAAGAAATAAAGATAACAAAAGTAATAAGTAAAAGTCTAAGTAAATATTATTTTATAAACTCAAGTAGGAACTAGGAGAAAGTTCCCAGTTATAAAAAATTAATATATATTACGTAAAAAATAAACTATGAAGTATTTTCAAGAAAATATTAAAATATTGATTTAACTGAAGTTAAACCAACTCACGCTTTTTCCAAATAATATCTATAAAAACCAGAGCCAAGAGAATGCTTGGGGGATCTAATCATTATTCCTGGAGGGGATTGGATAGAATTTCAAATACAAGCAGCCCCATCCTTCGGAGTTCTAGTTTTCTCTTGCATGTTTGAGCCATCTTAGGAAGATTTGATTTAGAACCAGGAACGGTTCTGGGTCATGGTTGGGAGGAACGTGGAATTTCTTTGGTTATCCAGTTACCACTCTTCATATCATAAATAGAGTATTTCTTATTTAATATTTTGTGTTCAAGTGTGAATACTGATAGAGCCCTTACAAGCTACTTAACTGTAGGTAAGCAGTTTTCTCTATCCCATATTTTATTTCTATTTTTAAATTATGTTTATAGGCCAAGATTACAACTATTAAGAATTGTATTGGAAAATGTAAATCATCCTTCATCAACATGAATACATATTTTTAAATGTTTTATAGTTTAGGATAGACTCTAAGGTTACTTTCATACAAGGATTGTGATAAATTATTTTTCAAATCTTCTATGAATGTCTTAGTGTTTAGACTAGATTCTAACATTAAGCTCTTATGAAAATTATGATAAATCATTTCCAAAACAACATGATCAGAGTTGATTTCACACAAATCTTGACACATAGAAATCATAGGTATTAGAAGAAATATTAAATAACTATTTAATCATTTTAACAAGATAGGATAGATTTATTTTACAAGAAAGTATTTGCTCCAGGAAAGCGAAGCTTGTGCTTGAGCTTGGATATTAAATCTAGATTATTAACTCAGCACTTGTACAAATCATCACGCAGGATTATAAACTTAGATTTAAAAATAAAACACTTAGAATAATATTACATAACACCCATGAAGGGTTTACAAATATAACCAAACGATAAACATTTTCATACTAATGATAAAACATAGTAGTGAACCATAGGTTGAAAACCATTGGAGTTTCCCTATCTATGCTATCAGCATGTCCTAAATTTCAACATGGTTCCTAAAACACTATGCACAACACTTGATGGGAGTCATGCTTTACATTAAAAGAGATACAAATATTTACAATATAACCAAATAAATAAAATATCAACTAAATAATGTTTGATAGTCCAACGTTAAAATAGAGTCATGAACCAAGGATCGAATCCCACAAGCGTTGGATGGAAATAGGTTTAAACAATTAAAAATAATTAAATAAAAATATACAACCATCCAAATATGTAAACCAAGGTATTATGATAATCAACAAGCCATCGAATCCCATAAAGAGTGAATTACCAACCATCTTGTAAAAGGAAGGGTCACACTTCTAGCGCATGCATAACAATCATACCATCATTGGAATATAAATTATTTAAGCCACATTAAAAATTAAAATAGAGAACAAAGCTAGGGATTTACACGCACTTCTGCGGTGTAGCATTTTACACTAAATATTTTCCCCACTCAAACACCTATTACAAACAAATTTATCCATCATGCCATTGATGGAAATGAAACTGCTAACGAAGAGTGTTTCAGCCCTCAAACAACATGCATTCCTACCATTAACGCATCACCGAGACATTGGAAATAATCATGAATTTATTTACCAACTAATTAATAGTAATATTTCTATGTTCAAACAGAACCTCATTAAATAATTCATAAAACACATAGTAAGCGTAGGCCCAAAACCATTTTTTCCCAGACATTCTCTTAAATACACAAAGAAAACAAATTAAAATGGAGGGATTAAAAACCCCATGATTTTTTTTACATCTTCATTCACCAGCTATCAACATGTAAAACGAAATATAGAGCATCCATATAAATATACATTTCTCACCATTAAAATATTGCCCAAACTATAACTAGACTACTACTTCACAAATTAAACCAACAAGAGTGCATGAAACAACGCAATGAAACAACCATTGAAACTCCAAAAATAGAGTTTTAATTAAGCAGTAATTTCAACCACATTAAATATTAAGTTTGCAAATTCTTCCAACACCTGAACAAGCTCATATTCCCATTAAACCCTTGCAAACTCTAAATGGGAAGCCATTAAAAATACAAACAGAGCATCACCATAAACTTTCAAAACACTGAACGACCAACTAGATGATAAAGACCTTGTGCATGGGTTTACTAAGTCCTGGCTTGTCGATCTTCCTCCCCTCGGTCCCAAGCCTTCTCCAAATGTTAAACCTACCATGAAAAACAGACAAATATTAGAACATTCTATAGAGAAAAACTAATAAGCAAGTAATAAACGTATACTATATGGAAGGAGCATATACCTTACTAGCATTGACCACCATGTAACTACATCGACCATGCCTTTTCCAAACGAAACCATCAGGCAGGAAGCTCACTCCCCTCACCTCTGCTATTATGCAAAAGAGGTATTTTGAAACCCTAACATTTGTTTTTAAGCTTGTTCCAAGATGGAGAGAGCCACGATGCCATCCATGGACCACATTAAATGCAAAAACCAAATTACACTGAGGTTTTGATTTTTACCATTCCCTGTAGTCATTATCCCTTTGATTATTTTAGTTATGTTTTACACCATATATTTCAACCCTTAGCTTTTAGGATTAGAACCTTTGTTTCCATAACTTCTCAGTCCTTTAGAACGTATACTCAACATAGGCTCAACTACCTAGCACCTGCAAAACAATGGGTTCCTCATGCATTAGTTTGCTACGAACTAAGTAATCCCAAGTCATAAGATTCTTTCATACCTTTATGATTGAGTCGTATGTAAATCCAACCACTCTTTCCCTTTAGAATCAAAGGTAAGTTACCCACATCATCTTAGTAAATAATACTAGGTTGTGTAATAAACATCCAGTGATAAACAAGTAGGAAGTGAGTAGACTCTGAATCACACCATAAACATCAATAAACAAATATACAAGTAACATCATTGTAGAAATAAATGATAATAAATATAATCGCAAACATATTAATACCATGTATTAACCTACGAAAGAAATCCAGAACATGAATACATAATACAAGTAAGGTTCCTAATAAGTTTATACAATGTTAAAGATAATTGTAGATGTCCCTCTGATCCTAGTAGTTTTATTTACCTTACGACTTTTTTTTTTACATATTTTAGGGACATTACAAAAATGCATGGGAAAATAAATATTTTTTGGCATATTTATTGAAGACAAACAATATAAAATTACCCAGAAATACGAGAAAAAAATTGTACGATTATCCATGAGAAAGGCATTGTACTTGATACTCTAGATCTTGTGTCACCTAAGTGTAAAGGCCCAAGTAATCCAAGGAATTGGGGAAAGAAAAATGATTTTCATAGAGAAAAATGGATTGAATGATAAATGGCTTCAACAAAGGCATGAAGGTTGTGCACAAGGAACATCAAAAAAATGTGAGCTGCTCTTAATAGTGAACAAGTTGGAGAGTGAATAGCCATAAAACATGGGTACTAAGTTTGAAAGTTGTGACTACTTGAACTATTCATAGCTTCAAACATGCAGCCAAATCTATGTAGTAGATAATACTGTTTTGCATATGGAACGCCTTGGTTGTATTTTTATTATAGTGTATTGTGGTAAATATATATAATATTTGCTAGATAACTATAGTGCAGTAGTAAATTCAAGTCTTGCATACTGTTTAGATGTTAGTTTTATACCATATCAACCATGCTTTTAAACTTGAAAATTTTGAACAATCAAAAGAAAATTCTTGAAAAAAATTAAACATAAAATTATATTGGCAAACACATAACATAAGTCAATCCATTTAATACCCCTAATTAATTGATCCTCCAAGGAAGGGGCCTATAATGTACTTGAAAAATGCACATGCCTGAGACTATTCTTAATACATAAGAACCAAAAGAATATTCCACTTAATTAAGCCTCATTATTAGTCAATGTAAAGACCCTAACCTACTATTTTCGATAGTATTCATGCAATCATTTTATAAATGAAGATACAACTATGATAAAAATTAATGATAACAATATTTTCATTAAATAAGTGTGCGAAGTAACACATACGCATGGTTTGTTCAGTTATTCTAATTATCCCGCTATATTTTTCTATTGCAAATTATTATTGCCTAAGTTCATTTATGTTCAATAAATGAAGCAATTTAATATAATTATCAACATAATTATATCCACACGAATGGTTTAACTACAATTAAATAACCAGATACTCAATTCCTACACACAATAAGCCAAGGAGGATGGAGTCGAGTCTGAATGCAACCAATCAGAATTCAACAAGATTTGGAAAGTGCAATCAATTTACAAAACCAATCAGAATTCAACAAGATTTGGAAAGTCCAATCGATTTACAAAGTTAAGATCAAGAAAAATAACTCATGAATATGTCATTGGTCAGTGCTAAATTACATGAAATGTATATTCTAATGGTAAAGTTAGGTATTTTTTTTAAGAGTTTAATAAAGCGTAAGTGCTTTAGCACTCAATGGCGAACTTGGCTTGACGTAATTATTCAGAACCGCTAAACCTGGCCGCTCTTACCTATGATATTTGTTTCATATATATTCTGAAATGTAGTTATTGTGGATGGCTATCATCTGAAAATAATATTTCTTCGCAGGGATGGCATAAAATTGAAAAGACAGTACTTTTTTTTATTATCTCAGGTTTCTACTATATGTGCATACGGAGTATCAAATACGTGGTAACAATAGAGGATGCTTGCAAGTTTTTCTATGACATGATTGATAGTTTTTTCCACATCCACTTGTGTACCCTTCCTTGCTAATTATATGATATATTCTTTTGTTTATCGAAAAAAATTATAGAAAAAAATTATCTATCTTAAACCTGTACATATTTTTTTCCATCTTATCGCATGTAGGAACTACTTTATGATAATGTTATGTATTTTTATTTCAGAGATAGATTAACTTTTCTAACAAAATTTTAAATTGAATACGATGTTAAATACAGTTTCCACACTATGTTAAAATTTAAACATAGTTATAATATAAAATTGAAATTTAATTTAAAGACCTATTGTGAAATATTAAAATGAGATACAATTAGAAGTGTCCTATAATGGCAAAGGAAAAAGGTATTATGGAAAAAATTGCCTATAATGGAAATGAATATATATTATAAATTATTGACAAAGTATACAAAAAAATCAAGAGTATTACCTGAAAATAATGGTGAAACACTATAGAGGAGGATACTAAAGGTCAATAAATTACTAATAAAAAATATCATGTTGATGATGATTGAACAACTTGTGAATAAAAAAAGTCAAATCCTCCCAAAATACCATAATGAGAACCCAAAACACAACACCTAATGCACTTGAAGTAGCCACAGAAATACTTATTACAATTTTTGTTCCCCTACCATTTCAATCTCCTAACTCATTCGTGATATTGATGGTGCAATCATGAACTTCAAATTACAACTAAATCTAGACATAAAATATCTATCAAAGACATAATGAAACCCTTACACATTCTAATGCAAATGATATCATCTTCTCCCATCCATTGATATTCATGTTGAAACTAACAAATACCAAGTCTAAAACATTATAACGTGAACCAAAATTGTCTTTCATTATTCTAATATAAATATTTGATGACAAGTTTTACCAACTAGCAAGTGAATCAACTAGAACCTGTAGATGTAGCGGATTCTCATTCAACACTATGTAGTATAAATTATTTAAATTGAATATAGGAGAAATGATTTCAAAGTATTGTAGGCTAAAATTGCAATCAACCATGAAATAATTGAAAAATAATCTTTTGAAAATTGATAGCTGATGAGATGGGTAGTATGAGAAATGAACAGAAATTTGAATAATTTTTTAAACAGCACGACCATGTCTAGGATTGCCTCAATGCAAGCAACATACAAAAATTGACCATTTGAATACATTTTTTAACAACACAACCCACGTCTAGGACTTCCTACATGCAAGAAACATAAATAAATTGACCATTTGCAGGAACCCACAATGTTAAATCAATTGTAATCACTACTCCCACAAGTCCCAATTCTAATTTAATGGAAAACAACCAGAAAAGGAATAATCTATAACAAGATATGAAGGTTTGTAAACTGCAGTTTTGAGAAATGAATACGATTATAAAAAATTGGGTGTTTATATGATCCTCACTGCCCGGCCTTCTACACCCATTCCCACCATCTATGAGTGATAAATAAATACCCACTAGATGGGTATACAGGGGTTGCTTGATATGAAATCTCGTTTAGATGGATGTACAAGGTAGCTTGATATTCATGAAACAAAGCACAATAGAGGAACAAGGCCGATTTGTATTTGTGAAACAAAGAACAAAGAACAAATAGGCTTCTCGATATTAAAACTTACCTCAAAAATTTGATTAATTCTTGAAATCAACCCTATTGGTGCAACCCTTAATCGCTTTCTCTTTTCATGAGAAATACTAATATTTCTAGACAAACCAGGGTTGACCATTTCTATGTTGAGGTCATTAAAAAGATTTAGGTAGATAGGTTATTCCAACAACAAAAGGAATATAAGGTAGACAAGTCAGGCTTATTGTGGTCCAAAGAGAGATTTTATGTCCTAGACGAAGGAGACATCAGGACCAACATTCTAACAGAGTTCCATCGAAGGCCTACTTGGGGAACCCGGGATATCAAAAGATGATATCGACAATAAAGAAACACTTTTTATGGCCTAAGTTAAAGGCTCGCATAGCACTATTCATCGCAAAATTCCAAGAGTGTCAACTGGTGAAATAAGAGCACCAACATCTTTCAGGGTTGCCACAACCATTACCAATTCCAGAATGGAAATGGAAGGTTATGAGTATGGTTTTCATTATGGGTTTACCGAAGAGAAAGAAACAAAATGATTCCATTCTTGTAGTAGTCGATAAGTTGTCCAATGTGGCACACTTTATTCCAGTAAATTCAACATACAAAGTAGTTCACATAGCCGAAAATTTCTAAAAGAAATGTTTTGATTGCGTGGGATACCCAAGGAAATCATCTCGGATTGAGATACAAAATACTTCTGGAGATATTTATTCTGTGGCTTAGAGACACAATTAAATTTTAGTACATCCAACCACCCGAAGACAGATAGACATATGGAATGAGTAAATAAAATTTTAGAGGATATGCTTAGAATGTACGTAATGAACAATCCCACAAAGTGGGAGGATTATATGCACCTCGCAAAGTGTGCATACAACAATAGGTACCCAACCTCTGTCAAAATGAATCCCTTCAAGGTACTCTATGATATGAAGTGTAGGAAACTAGTGACATGGGATAGCCTAGTAGATAGGTTCATTCTAGGGCCATATTTACTAAAAGACGTAGAACAGTTAGTCACCAAAGTACAATAGAATCTAAAAGAAGCACAATACTGCCAGAAGGGTTATGCGAAGAAAAAGAGAAAGGATAAATATTTTCAAGTCGACGAACATTTTTAGTTAAAAGTAAAAGGAAAAAGAAGCTCATTGAGCCTAGGGAGCTGCAGAAAGTTGGGACCAAGGTTTTGTGGACCCTTTGAAATACAGGCCAAGAAAGGGCCAATGGTGTATGAATTAGATTTACCTGTTCACGTAAAGGTTCATAATGTTTTTCATGCATATTTATTGAAGAAATATGTCTATTATACTTAACATGTGATTGATTGTTCCTTGCTATAGGTGGAACCTGAAGGGGATTTTATGCTATATCCCTTTCACATTTTGGGAAAGAGTGAAATACAGCTCAAGAAGCGAACTATTGTCTAGATGAAAGTGCAATGGAAGCACTTTTGGCCCGATGAGGCCACATTGGAGAATGAAAGCAGCATGAAATAGGATTACCCCGCCTTCTTTCATGATTTAATTTCTAGTCCCTAGAACACTAGTACATTGTTGTTCGAAGAGGGGAGGGGTGGACCATATCTTGAATTTTGACCTTGATTATAATGGGTCTGATCCCCACTGCACATGATTTACTTTTATGTTATATTTTTGTCTACTATATTGGGCGTATGCCCCACTTCACATGAGTTATGTTGGTTATATAGATATACTGGGCATGAGCCGCAATGCACATGTTTTATTGTTTTGCTCTATGATTATTTTTGGGGCATGGTCCTTGTTGCACAAGGACTATTGTTGTTGTATTGAGAATAGGCCCCGATGTACTTTATTTATGTATTACGATATTGGGAACAAACCCTAATATAGTGAGATGATCATTTTGTGATGTATTATGCATAAGATTGGCTACATGATTGATTTCTATGATGTGTAGGGAATAATCCCTATAGCACATGGGTTATGAGACTATGTGTTGAGCGTAAACTTTGGAGCACATAGGTAACCCTAGCAAGTGAAGGATGGAAGTGTTGAGCCTATTCCCTGGACCACTCCAACATGATGTTGAACATAAGATCTGGAGCATCATATATTTTTCCATTGTATCCCTACGTGTATTGTACAAATGTATCCTATTATTAGTGTTGAGCATAAGGCTCCGGAATTGCACTAGTGTAACGTCGTTTGTTAGTGTTGAGCATAATATTTGAATAGCACTAGAGGTTACTATAATTAATGGTGTTGAGTTGGAAATACTCTGAATAGAACCAACCTTCATCATACATATTTAAGTTGATTGATTGAAATTTCAATCTATTTCTAATCAAGGACTGCAAGACACTACCACGAATATGACGTAATCCAACATGCAAGGAAATCTAGGGCTACCTATCCTAGTTGACCAACCAAATCCTACATGAGGCCTTGTTGAAAGAATTAACATAAACTAAGGAAGCACCGAATAAACAATTACACTATTTAATGCATGGATAATAATAGATGATTAAATCGAAGAAGTAAGACTCTCTCTCTCTCTCTCTCTCTCTCTCTCTCTCTCTCTCTCTCTATATATATATATATATATATATATATATATATATATAAACAACTTATTTTTAATAAATATAGGTAAAAGATCTAAGTGAAGTCTACACACACTTATGGAAATAATAAATATATATGTGTGT
Organism: Pseudotsuga menziesii; assembly: GCA_001517045.1. Classification (NCBI taxonomy): domain Eukaryota; kingdom Viridiplantae; phylum Streptophyta; class Pinopsida; order Pinales; family Pinaceae; genus Pseudotsuga; species Pseudotsuga menziesii. Next base: position 376,949 of record LPNX010673168.1, on the reverse strand, counting down.
AAAGAAATAAAGATAACAAAAGTAATAAGTAAAAGTCTAACTAAATATATCTTAAAAATATTATTTTATAAACTCAAGTAGGAACTAGGAGAAAATTCCTAGTTATAAAAAATTAATATATATTACATAAAAATTAAACTAAGAAGTATTTTCAAGAAAATATTAAAATATTGATTTAATTGAATTTAAACCAACTCACCCTTTTTCCAAATAATATCTATAAAAACAAGAGCTGAGATAATGCTTGGGGGATCTAATCATTATTCATGGAAGGGATTGGATAGCATTTCCAAAACCAACACTTAGGGAATACAAATCCTGAATTCCAAATACGAGCAGCCTCATCCTTAGCAGTTCTAGTTTTCTCTTGCATGCTTGAGTAATCTCGAGGTCATTTGATTTAGAACCAGGAACGGTTCTAGGTCATGGTTGGGAGGAACGTGGAAGTTCTTAGGTTATTTGGTTACCACTCTTCATATCATAAATAGAGTGTTTCTTATTTAATTTTTTGTGTTCAAGTGTGCAGACCGATAGAGCCTTTACAAGCTACTCAACTGCAGGTAAGAGGTTTTCTCTATCCCATATTTTATTTCGATTTTTAAATTATGTTTACAGGACGAGATTACAACTATTAAGAATTGTATTAGAAACTGTAATTCATCCTTCATCAACGTGAATACATGTTTTTAAATGTTTTATAGTTTAGGATAGAATCTAAGGTTACCTTCATACAAGGATTGTGATAAATTATTTTTCAGATCTTCTATGAATTTCTTAGGTTTTAGACTAGATTCTAACATTAATCCCTTATGAAAATTATGATAAATAATTTCCAAAACAACATGATCGGAGTTGATTTCACACAAATCCTAACACATAGAAATCATAGGTATTAGAACAAATATTAAATAACTATTTAAGCATTTTAACAAGATAGGATAGAGTTATTTTCCAAGAAAGTATTCGCTCCAGGAAAGAGAAGCTTGTGCTAGAGCTAGGATATTAAATCTAGATTATTAACTCATCACTTGTAAAAATCCTCACGTGGGATTATAAACTTAGATTTAAAAATAAAACACTTAGCATAATATTACAAAACACCCACGAAGGGTTTACAAATATAACCAAATGATAAACATTTTCATACTAATGATAAAACACAGTAGTGAACCATAGTTTGAAACCCATTGGAGTTTTCCTATCTATGCTATCAACATGTCCTAAATTTCAACATGGTTCCTAAAACACTATGCACAACACTGGATGGGAGTCATGATTTACATTTAAAGAGACACAAATATTAACAATATAACCAAATAAATAAAATATCAACTAAATAACGTTTGATATGACAACATTAAAACAAAGTCGTGAACCAGGGATCGAATCCCACAAGCGTTGGATGGAAACAGGTTTAAACAATTAAAACAATTAAATAAAAATATACAACCATCCAGATATGTAAACCAAGGTATCATGATAATCAACAAACCATCGAATCCCATCAAGAGTGAATTACCAACCATCCTAGAAAAGGAAGGGCCACGCTTCTAGCACATGCATAACAATCATTCCATCATTGGAATATAAATTATTTAAGCCACATTAAAAATTAAAATAGAGAACAATGCTAGGGATTTACACGCGCTTTTGCGGTGAGGCATTTTACACTAAATATTTTCCCCACTCAAACACCTATTACAAACAAATTTATCCATCGTGCCATTGATGGAAATGGAACTGCTAACGTAGAGTGTTTCCACCCTCAAACAACATGCATTCCTACCATTAACGCATCACCAAGACATTGGAAATAATCATGAATTGATTTACCCACTAATTAATAGCAATATTTCTATGTTCAAATAGAACCTCATTAAATAATTCATAAAACACATAGTAAGCATAGGCCCAAAACCATTTTTACCTAGGAATTCTCTTAAATAAACAAAGAAAACAAATTACAATGCAGGGATTAAAAACCCCACGGTTTTTTTTACATCTTCATTCACTAGCTATCAACATGTAAAACCAAATATAGAGCATCCACATCAAGATACATTTCTCACCATTAAAAGATTTCCTAGACTATAACTAGACTACTATTTCACAAATTAAACCAACATAGAGTGCATGAAACAGAGCAATGAAACAACCATTGAAAGTCCAAAAATCATGGTTTTAATTAAGTAGTAATTTCAACCACATTAAATATTAAGCTTGCAAATTCTTCCAATACCTGAATAGGCTCATAATCCCATTAAACCCTTGCAAACTCTTAATGGGAATCCATTAAAAATAAAAACAGAGCATCACCATAACCTTTCAAAAAACGAAACGACCAACTAGATGGTAACGACCCTTGTGCATGGGATTACTAAGTCATGGCTTGTCGGTCTTCCTCCCCTCGGTCCCAAGACTGCTCCAAACGTTGAACCTACCATGAAAACCAGGCAGATATTAAAACATGATATGGAGGAAAACTAATAAGAAAGTGATAAAGGTATACTATAGGAAGGAGCATCTACCTTAGCAGCATTGACCACCATGTAACTACATCGACCATGCCTTTTCCAAATGAAACCATCAGGTAGGGAGCTCGCTCCCCTCACCTATGCTATCATGCAAAAGAGGGATTTTGAAGCCCTAGTATTTGTTTTTAAGCTTCTTCTAGCATGGAGGGAACCACGATGCCATCCATGGACCACATTAAATGCAACACTCCAATTCCACTAAGGTTTTTATTTTTACCATTCCCTATAGTCATTATCCCTTTGCTTATTTTAATTATGTTTTACACCATATATTTAAACCCTTATCTTTTAGGATTAGAACCTTTGTTTCCATAACTTGTCACTCCTTTAGAACCTATACTCAGCATAAGCTCAACTACCTAGCACCTGCAAAACAACGGGTTCCTCATGCATTATTTCATGACGAACTAAGTAATCCCAAGTCATAAGAGTCTTTCATACCTTTCTGATTGAGTCATATGTAAATCCAACCACTCTTTCCCTTTAGAATCAAAGGTAAGTTATCCACATCATCTTAGTAAATAATACTAGGTTGTGTAATAAACATCCAATGATAAACAAGTAGGAAGTAAGTAGACTCTGAATCACACCAGAAACATCATTAAACAAATCAATGACATAAATATACAAGTAACATCATTGTAGAAATAAACGACAATAAATATCATCACAAACATAATACCATGTATTAACATATGAAAGAAATCCAAAACATGAATACAAGTAAGGTTCCTAATAAGTTTAAACAATGCTAAAGCTAATTGTAGATGTCCCTTCGATCCTAGTAGTTTTATTTACCTTACAATTTTTTTTTTACATATTTTAGGGACATTACAAAAATGCATGGGAAAATAAACATTTTTTGAGATATTTATTGGAGACAAACAATATAAAATTACCCAAAAATACGAGAAACAATTTGTGTGATTATCCATGAGAAAGGCATTGTACTTGATACTCTAGATCTTGTGTCACCTAGGTGTAAAGGCCCAAGTAATCCAAGGAATTGGGGCAAGAAAAAATATTTTCATAGAGAAAAATGGATTGAATGCAAAATGGCTTCAACAAAGGCGTGAAGGTTGTGCACAAGGAACATCACAAAAATGTGAATTGATCGTAATAGTGAACAAGTTGGAGAGTGAATAGCCATAAAACATGGGTACTAAGTTCAAAAGTTGTGACTACTTGAACTATTCATAGCTTCAAACATGCAGTCAAATCTATGTAGTAGATAACACTGTTTTGCATATGGAACACCTTGGTTGTATTTTTATTATAGTGTATTGTGGTAAATATATATAATATTTGCTAGATAACTATAGTGCAGTAGTAAATTCAAGTCTTGCATACTGTTTAGATGTTAGTTTTATACCATATCAACCATTCTCTTAAACTTGAAAATTTGAACAATCAAAGGAAAATTATCGAAAAAAATTAAACATAAAATTATATTGACAAACACATAACATAAGTTAATCCATTTAATAGCCCTAAGTAATTGATCCTCTAGGGAAGGGGCCTATAATGTACTTGAAAAATGCACATGCCTAAGACTATTCTTACTACATAAAAACCAAAAGAATATTCCACTTAATTAGCCCTCATTATTAGTCAATGTAAAGAAACCCTAAGCTACTATTTTCAATAGTATTCCTGCAATCATTTTATAAATGAAGATACAACTATGATAAAAATTAATGATAACAATATTTTCATTAAGTGAAGTAACACATATGCATGGTCTGTTCAGTTATTCTAATTATCCCCCTATGTTTTTCTATTGCAAATCCTTATTGCCTAAGTTCATTTATGTTCAATAAATGAAGCAATTTAATATAATTAGCAACATAATTATATCCACACGAATGGTTTAACTATAATTAAATAACCAAATACTCAATTTCTACACACACCTAGCATCAATTAACACACAGTAAGCCAAGGAGGATGGAGTTAGTCTGAATGCAACCAATCAGAATTCAACAAGATTTCGAAAGTGCAATCAATTTACAAAACCAATCAGAATTCAACAAGATTTGGAAAGTACAATCAATTTACAATGTTCAGATCAAGAAAAAGAACTCATGAACATGTCATTGGTTAGTGCTAAATTACATGAAATGTATATTACTAGATAATGTTTACATTGTTGGTAAAGTTGGGATTTTTTTTGAAGAATTTAATAATGCATAAGTGCTTTAGCACTCAATGGCAAACTTTGCTTGACGAAATTATTCAGAACCGATAAAATTGGCCACTCTTACCTATCATATTTGTTGTGTGCCCAATGGGGGACATATATATGGTGAAGTTGGATTAATTTTTTTTTAATTTTTAAAACATACATGTGTGTTTATAATGTTTTTTATTTGTATTATTAATATTTTTTTTTAAATTGTTATTTTGTCATTTGGTTATTGGATAGAAGTAGTTGACCTCACTATCTCGGGAATCTGCTTCAGGCATAGGAAACGGGCTCACGTCAACAGCATTAACTTGGTTTTTTCGTTGATCATGCTAGTTATTATTATTAACATTTAACCGGCCATGCCATTATGCCGTATCGTAATTTGGTATTTATTGTGAATCCAATTAAATTCATGGGACAAGAGATGAAGAGTAGAATGCAGAGGATAAGATTCCCTGACCCTCACCTCATAAATCAAAGTATCTTTTATAGCATAGTCCACTGTCCACTTCTTTGCTCTCCTGAATTTTCCAATCAAGAAACACTATCTGCTATTTTGACAGTGACGTCTACATGAATGTTCTTAAATATCACTTACAATGGTAGTTGGCACATCTGCAACGTAAAGTTAAGTCAATTCAGATCACAACTACTCATGGCACCCCTACAACTACAATGACAACTAAGCTCTCTTAGATTTTTATTAATGACATTTATTGAATTGTCATTCAAATTCATTGTACTTTTAATAACTCACCGAACCATACATTCATTCATATTTGAAGCACCACTCTCTAAGGATTATTTTAATAAGGCAAACATAGAATACAGAGCTGCAAAATTCACCATCAATGGCAGTCGAGCATCAAAATTCACAGCCTCTTCGAAGCTTGAATTCGTCGCAACTACTCTCATCTTAGTGTGTTTTTTCTTAATATCAAGTTCAGTTATGGTTCAAGGTCAAGGCACACCATAGTTTCCTGCATTAATTGTGTTAGGATACTCTAATCTTGACATTGGCAACAACAATAACATCAATACATCAGCGAAGCACAACTTCCCACCTTATGATAGAGATTTTCCTCGTGGGATACCTACTGGATGCTTCTCTAATGGAAATCTTACTTCAGATTTCTTGGGTATAATCTCCAAATAATCAACATTTATATTTCTATAAACATTCCAAGGATTGAATAATTTTTCTCAGTCTCATTTCTGTATACTTTGAGCTGCGGCTTTGGCCTTGGGTATCAAAGAAACAATCCCTGCATACCTCAACCCACAACTGACGTCGGACGATTTAATCACCGGAGTCACATTCGCCTTGGTCGACTCTAGCCACTACAACGCTACTTCAAAGAGTGGAGTAAGTAAAAAGCCATGGCCATTTTAGGAATTCATCGACATTGTACTTACTTGGTTGGTTTCCTGTACTGAAAGTGATGGCATTTTACATGTTTTTGTAGAATGTAATAAGTTATGAGCAACAAATACAATATATGAAGGAATACCAGTCACGATTACGAGGTATCGTAGGACCACAAGAAGCTTCCAGAATTATTAACGAGTCCCTGTATTACATTGGTACGAGAAATGCTAATCTCTGGGTACAAAAACTCATTACTTTGGCAGGACAAATTTGAATGGTGGTGCAAAGTATAGGGCCACTAGGCGAGGTTTTGTGGTGTGGCATGAGAAATATGCAGATAATTACAGGCTTTATTCAATAAGCCACTTTATTAAGGGACTGGAGTTGATGATGCTTCTCTTTGTATATAACATCTATTACTCCCCATCAAAAGATTTTGTTTCTTACCTATTAACCACACTTTCCATGTGGTTTTTGGTGGTGATATGGTTATTCGCTCCATTCATTGGAGTAAATGGATAAACAATAGGGTTGGTATTGGTGTACCTGCAAACAAAAGCTGGGAATCTTGGTGGGAAGAGGAACATGAGCATCTTGGATCTACTGGATTTTGTTGACGATTATTAGAGGGTCTTCTTGCAGTCAGATTCTTTTTGTGCCAGTATGGTATGATGTATTATTTAAACATAGCAAATGGAAATAAGAGCATCATTGTAAGCAGTTCTACCAAATTCCTTTACAAATCAATTTTTTTATTTTTTATTTTGCATTGACTTTAACTATTTTCTTTGAATGCATTTGTAAAACTAATGGATGTTTTCTAGGTGTATGGGCTATCATGGCTTGTTATTCTGGCTGTAATTCTGGTATTGAAAGTATGTTACTTACAAATTCAAATCAAAATGCTACTCTAAATTGGTTTTGAATCACATGGGCAGAGCTTGCTTCTTGAGCTATTTCCTACATCATATAAATTGTCCATTGATAAACTCATAATGTTTATGCAAAGTCTAATAGACGGATGATAAATTTGTGTTTTCCATTTCTTACAAATGTACTGGACTATTTTGCTGGTGGTGTCAGTAAGACAAAAACAGTTTAGCATGGATTTCCAGCTAATGTTCAGACTACTCAAAATCCTTCTATTCCTTGGATTTATCGCAATTGTTGGAACACTATTTTCAAGCCTTGTAGACTTCATGCCAATAGGTCTTTACTACAGGTACTTAATTGAATGATCTAATTCGTAAATATATTGACTCCTTCTATTCCTTGGATTTATCACAACTGTTGGAACACTATTTTCAAGCCTTGTAGCCTTCACGCCAACAGGGATTTACTATAGGTACTTAATTGAATGACCTAATTCGTAAATATATTGATTTGAATTCCTCACAAGGGCTATATTATTTATATCTTCAACTATTGTTTTTTTATATTATTTATGTCTTTAACTATTGTTTTTTGAAAATTGTAGATAGCACAAACATGCAGACCAGTGGTGGTTAAGATTGGTTTTGGGATTCGGTAAGGGCTCTTGCATGTGGTTATGATTATGTAATGGGTCTGTTGATTTTTACTTCTGTATTAGTGCTTAGATGGTTCTCTTTTGTTTCAGAGTTTCAGACTCGGTTTCTATTTAAACAATTGCTATTTAATCAAGCTTTCAGAAGGGGTCTACAAATATCTCCCATATTGGCTCGTTGAAAGATGCAAAACTAATTTGGGTGCATATATGTAATAAAAAACAATTTTTTTGTTTTGATATCAAGGTGGTTTTGATATCTAACAGAAAATGCTGAAAATAAACTACCATCAATAGGCCATTCATTTGATTTAAGTGGTTAGGTAATATTCTAATTACATGGAAGCCTATGCCAGACCATTATATGATAAAAATCACAATCCTTACAAGTTAATGTATTGTCTAATGTTTCTTTTATTATTAAAAATCAATATGGTTGTCAATTCATCATATAGATATTTTTTAACTTTAATAAGGTAGAGTTAAAAATGAGAAACCTATGCAACCCAGGAAATGTCTTAATTTGGTTTTCTTTTATTATTATTTTAGAATGACATGTGTATTTGCTTGATTTTGTTTTTTTAATTATTATGTTAGAATGACATTTTATTATTATTAAGTAAAACTTTGATTATTAAACTTTACATATTTCCATTATTTTAAAATAACATTATTTTTAAAATAACAAACTTAAAAATAAATAGATTGGAGCATAATAATAAAATATTTGAAAAAAACTCTCATAACCGTGAACTAATGTTCTCCCTTATGAAATCGGAATCCAAAACTCCTCGAATATTGTGAAACCAAAGCTGATTTGTGTTCCCCAAAAGCCTTATTCCGGTGAATTTTGAGAACAGTTTATCTCTCAAATACATTTGTTGTACTGGAAATAGTCGAATCACATGAAGAGATTTGTAGCACATCACATCCAGCCAAATTTGGTGGTTTGTGTTAAAAAAACTTGGATATGTGAAATGTTACAATCATGAAATATGGTTCACAAATTTTATATATCAAATCGGAGTTATATATCTTAGGTAAAATCGGTTTATAGAGGTTATATATTTGAGCAGTAGTCGCTGGCCATCAATGGTTTTTCTCTTTTTTTGGTTTTTTCTGCTGTCTGTTTGTGACAGGAGGAAGAGGAAAAGTAGGATACGTAAAAAAAGTGACTTGCTATATTTGGAGTCGTTAGAATGACATTTTATTATTAATTTAAGATGATATGTGGTTTTTAAATTGACAAAAAAAAGTTTATTATTTATACTTTAGATAAATTTACTTTTATCTCAAAGTTAGAAGATTTATATTTTAAATTTAATAAATTCATAATAATTCACTGATTAGATTACAAAAATTATTGTTAGCAATATTTATATGAATCAGACACGCTTTATCCATTCACATGTTTATATTTTAAATTTAATAAATTCATAATAAATCACAAAATTTATTGTTAGCAATGATGTATGGATTACACACACTTTATCCATGTACATAAGATTTATGTGTATTCGGGATATGATTATCTACACAACTCATGCATAACTGACAACCAGAAAATTTTGTTAACATTTTTCATATATTGTTAACTGATCATATGAATTAGACACACTTTATCCATTCACACATTTATATTTTAAATTTAATAAATTCATAATAAATAACAACGTTTATTGTTAGCAATGATATATAGATTACACACTTTATCCATGCACATAATATTTATGTGTATTCGAGATATGATCATCTACAAATAACTCATGCATAACTCACAACCAGAAAAGTTTGTTAGCATTTTTCATATAATGTTAAGTAATCATATGAATTAGACACACTTTATCCATGCACATAATAGTTATGTGTATTCGGGATATGATCATACACATAACTCATGCATTTTGTTAACATTTTTCATATATCGTTAAGTCCTTAAACATAGAGATTGCATGGTATTTATATGTGAAGTCCTTAAACTTAGAGATTGCGTGGCATTTAAATTATCTTCTTTGGCTTAACATTTATCATATATTGTTAGATCCTTAGACTTAGAGATTGCATGGCATTGAAATTATTTAAATTATCTTTTTTGGTTTAACATTTATCATATATTGTTAGGCATTTAAACCTAGAGATTTCATGATATTTAAATTATCTTCTTTGGCTTAAGGATTTAGGTGAATTAGCCAAAGCATTTAGGTAAATTTGAAGTATTTGATAGTTTTTTTTGTGTTACATTGAGTAATGTCTCCAACTTTACTAAAAGGTATTTCTCTAACACAAAAGCTATAAAAAGAAAAACCTAGAAGAAAAACATCCATGCAAAAGAATAGGTATTATCCATTTAAAAGAGTATGCTTCAATGATGTTGTGAGACAATTGCTAGTGACCTTATTCATAAGGGATATTTTCTTTGTTAATTACGTGGTCTAAAAACCTCTTTTCTTTACTAATAACTTCTTATCATTTCATCTTATATCAACACCAATAAGTAACGTGGGGAACATTGCCAACCTCATGGCTCTTGTTTCATATATATTCTGAAATGTAGTTATTGTGGATGGCTATCATCTGAAAATAATATTTCCTCGCAAGGATGGCATAAAATTGAAAAGACAGTACTTTTTTATTATTATCTCAGGTTAATATAAACTCCAAGTTCTATTATATGTGCATACGGAGTATCATATACGCTGTAACAATGGAGGATGCTTTTTATATGAAATGATTGATAGTTTTTCCCACGTCCACTTGTGTACCGTTACCTACTAATTATATGATATTTTCTTGTATTTATAAAAAAAATTATAGAAAATAATTATCTATCTTAAACCTGTACATATATTTTTCCATCTTCTCGCATGTAGGAAACACTTTACGATAATGCTATGTATTTTTATTTTAGATATACATTAATATTTCTAACAAAAAAAATTCAAAATATTAAATTGAATACGATGTCAAATACAGTTTCCACACTGTTAAAATTTAAACACAGTTATAAAATAAAATTGAAATTTTATTTTAAAGACCTATTGTGAAATATTAAAATGAAATACAATTAGTAGTGTCCTAATAGGGCAAGGGAAAAAGGTATTATGGAAAAAAAATCCTATAATGGAAAAGAAGAAATATATAATCGAAATGAATATATATTATAAATTATTGACAAAGTATATAAGAAAATTAATAGCATTACCTGAAAATAATGGTGGAACACTATTGACGAAGATAGTAAGGGTCAATAAATCACTAATAAAAAATATCATGTCGATGATGATTGAACTACTCACCAACAACAAAGTCAAATCCTCCCGAAATACCATAATGAGAACCCGAAACAAAACACCTATTGCACTTGAAGTAGCCACAGAAATACTTATTATAATTTTAGTTCCCCTACCATTTCAATCTCCTAACTCATTGGCAATGTTGATGTTGCAATCATCAAATTCAAATTACAACTAAATATAGACATAAAGTATCTATCAAAAACATAATGAAAACCTTACACATTCTAAAATAATATATAAGGTTCCATATGAAATTCTAGTTGTACACTAAATAAACCTAGCTGAAACAAAAAATACAAATCATATCATCTTCTCCCATCCATTGATGTTCATGTTCAAACTAACAAATACCGAGTCTCAAACATTATAATTATTTTAATATAAAGATTTCATGACAAGTTTTACCAAATAGCAAGTGAATCCATTGGAACTTGTAGATGTAGTAAATTCCCTTTCCTTGTGAAGAGGAACAACACTATGTAGTATCAATTATTTAAATTGAATATAGGAGAAATGATTTCAAAGTATTGTAGGCTAAAATTGCAATCAACCATGAAATAATTGAAAAATAATCTTTTTAAAATTGATACCCGATGAGATGGATAGTATGAGAAACTACCACAAATTTGAATACATTTTTTAACAGCACAACCCATGTCTAGGACTTCCTCCATGCAAGCAACATACACAAATTGACCATTTGAATACATTTTTTAACAACACAACCCATGTATGGAACTATATCCATGAAAGCACCATACAAAAATTGACCATTTGAATACATTTTTTAATAGCACAACACATGTATGGGACTTCCTCCATGAAAGAAACATAAAGAAATTTACCATTTGCAGGAACACACAATGTTAAATCAAATGTAATCACTACACCGACAAGTCCCAGTTCTAATTTAATGGAAAGCAATTAGAAAAGGAATAATCTATACCAAGATATGAATGTTTATAAACTGCATTTTTTAGAAATAAATACAAATATACAAAATTGGGTGTTTATATGATCCTCACTCCCCGAGCTTGTACACCCATTCCCACCATCTATGAGTGATAAATAAATACCCACTATATTGCTGTACACAAGTTTCTTCATATGAAATACCATCTAGATGGATGTACAAGGTACCTTGATTTTCATTGAACAAAGCACTATGAAGGAACAAGGTAGATTTATATTTTTGAAACAAAGGAAAACGAAGGAATAGGCTTCTCGATGTTAAAACTTACCTCAAAAAATTGATTAATTCTTGAAATCAACCCTATTGCTGCAACCCTTAATCGCTTTCTCTTTTCATGGGAAATACTAATATTTCTAGACGAATCTCTAAGACAAATTTACCCTTAGTCCATCAAGCCCTCAATCCACAATAGTCTAGAAAAAGAAGGAAATGCTAAATCTAGTTCAATATATCTCTAAACCCTAATGTTATTTTTGGTAAAGTCCAAAGGGGCAAATATTTCAAAGTGATAGGTAGTGGAAAACTTCCCAATTGGGCATCCTTGGGTTTTTTTTGGTGATTCGAGACATCTTTATATCCTTGGGTTACAAGATTACTCATCCGATGATGTTGAGGTGTTGCATTCCATTAAGGTATACATGAGTGGCTTTGAGTGATGTAACTACTAGATCGAAGTGGTGATTTGTCTCAAAGGTGATGCAAATTATAGATGCAAAGGTGTGGCAAATATGTAAATAGTGTGAGAGACTTCCTCTTTGAACCCTAAATAAAACATGGGTTCATTCCATTCAATTCGTTTCCTTCTTCCATTATCTAATTACATGACCTCCTACTACCATTATTTGACCGAAAGACGATATTATCAATACCTACAATACCTTAATATAAGGAAAGGCTAGGTTTGGTTAATCAATACCTTTGTTTCTCAAATGCGAACAAATAAGGGTCCTTTCAGCTCTCCATTGAGCACACATATTCCCTTGTGATGGATTAAATGTTGTTTCTAGGTATTCAAATAGGTTCTTGTTTCTTCCATGTATCCCAAGATACACTTCCAATTTGTCTCCAACTTTGGTTCTTAATATTTCCTTGAGTAGACATGACTAGGTGATGACCCTGATAAAACTAGATTGGGATCAAATACCACTTTCACTCCCTATGCTTCTGTGTCCCATACCCTTGTGGGACTGGTTTCTTTGGAAACAAAGGACAACGTTTTGCTTGATCAATGTATGCTTCGAGCTCTCGATCCGAGAGGGATGTGATGCAAGGTGATGATGGGTTAACCATGAGTGGAGTTGTCGGTGGAATTGTCTCTTCATCTCAGTGAATAGATTAAGCACTCAAGTTGTTCTTTGGATAGAGGAATTGATTTGGATCTGATACTCCATTCTAGTCTTATTATAGAAGTTGATATTGTAACTGGTGGTGGTGCCTCTCCTCTCCCATCGCTTTAGTGAGTTCAAATATGACATAGGAGTTTCTATTTAGACCACTACTATTATGTCTTTTTTCAAACCACCGCTATTATCTCTCGATCCGATATTCGAACACAAATATCAAGATGAAGAAAAAAATATACTAATTGTAAAAACCTTTTTCAAACCCTCTTTAGTCACCTTTAAGATCAAAACTAAAAGAGTGCAAAATAAATAAAAAATAGAAAAGTTGTAACGTAAAGATGGAAAAGTGATTTGTCTTTAAAAAATGTCTTTAAAAACCCCCTTATGTATTAGTGTTGCTTGCTCGCTTTCTCCTGTATGTGTATCACAAGTTGAAGGAAATGAAAAAATGGGATTAAGGGTATGGGTATGTTAGAAAAAACCTTCATCATTTCCTTTATTTCTCTTTTATATTTCTGTCTTCGATTGCAGGAGTAGCCAGATCCTCTTGATTGATTTGTTTATGTAACTGTATATTATTTTGTGTTTGTCTGTGTGTCTTATTGTTCCTTATATTTTTGTTATATGCTATAACTCCTTCTTGGTTGGTTTGTTCCTTATCATTTTTATGAATCAAACCTTTTGAATCCCCTTTCTATTTGGATTATTGGTTAACCCCCAAGAAAACCATAACAATCATTTTATCTTTTGTTTAATAGGAAATGTAGGCTAATTCAAAGCACCACAAAACCCTTTTGTAAATGTAGTGGACTAAAATTCATAGAATAAAAATGTCGCGATGGAGTGACAAACAAGCATATCTACCTTAAAGGGATCAAGGGTAACCTCCATTAGCACAAGGAATAACTCGATGGCCTAAAGTGGCGTGCGAAGGTGGATCTCGTATAATATGTCATGTCCTTTTGCTTCCTCCCATCCTATTCGTACCAAGTGTGATATGTAGAGTGAGGTTTTCTGAGGGGTACAACCTAGGAGACAACATAATTGCAACTCGTAAGAGTGCTCGTGAAAATATTACTCATTACGAAAGAGGTACCAATGTATCTTTGATAATGATGAGAAAATGTTATGGTAAGGTTGCCACTTTACTATCGTCAAGATTATATGCATAAAGCACAAAAAATTACATTGTCTAGAAAATGTGAAAGCAAGGATTAGTTCATTATAGTTTGATTAAGAAAACAGTTGTACTTGATCAACTAGAGATGAAGATCGGTTAAAAACATAGCTTCAAGCGTGCTTCAATCTTGGTCATGAAAAATAATCTATCACGGTAATCTAGGGACTAAAACATAGTCTCACAAAAGATTTTAGACAATTAAGCATAAAATTGGCATAATGGTGCTGCAATTGAAGTAGCAGCTCTGTATAATCAATAAAGAATGAATAATACAATACAATGATCATGCAAGGTGCATGAATTCCAAGACAATTCGAATTCCCAAGGAGGTCATTCAAATTGAATGAATGGGTGTAGCTTAACTGACCATAATCCATAGTAAACACACTTAGTTAACCAACTGATCAAGTATTGATTGACTCAACTGAGTCCTAACTAAAGTCGGAGTGCAATGGATGACTGAATCTAACTGAATGTAGCTCAGACACATGTCACTGCATTCCAACCAACAAGTGGTAGTGCATTATTAACTCCAATGAACCCTGACGAGGTTAACTGAAGTCAAACTGGTCAACAGAGGTGGTTGGAGGCACCTTAGTTGACTCTAGTTCATAAATATTAATAAAAATAATCAATATAATAAGTGGAGGTTCCTTCACCACTTAGCTTAACTAATTGTAACCATCAATTAGAAATTAGGTTCATTTATGACACTCAGATCACCCCCAGAGTGCTCCAGTTAGCCTCCCCGAATGAAGGAGAAGGATTAGTTGGCCTCCTTGACTAAAGGTAGGCATGGGTGTGCTGATGCTAATGTCATAGTGTGCTCATTTGATGCTGATTAAGTCAATAAAACTTAGGATAGTGGTTTAACAAGGTCAAATTGAAAATTTTAAGTGTGCATGGTGGGAAAATGTCTCCAACACCCCCCCTTCAGCTATACTCAAGAGAAGTAGAAACATAAAGTGCATGAAATGCTAGGGCCCCAAAAACAAAGGCCATAGGTCACCCTGTACAATAATGTAACTCAAATAATGCTCAAAAATAAATCTAAGTGAGGAAAAGAGGGAAAACCCAATGGGAAAACCCCCCCTCAAGATGAACACTGAAACTAGTCTGATCACCCTGATGAACTCACCCCCAACAGTCAATGGAGGTAAGTGAAATTATTTTCTAAAAATCTCTTGGTGAAGATGTCTGCAATCTGCTCATCGGTAGGGCAGTATTGTAGAATGATAGTCCTGTCATGCACTAATTCCCCGATATAGTGCATGTGTATCTCTACATGCTTTATCCTCTACCTGGTAACTGGATATGTGGATATCTTAATAGCAATTTTATTTTCACAAAAGAGGACAGTTGAAAAAGTAATACCAATATCAAACTCTAAAAGAATGCCTTGCAACCAAACATTTTGGATGCGAGCATTCACCACTCCTCAGTACTCAGCCTCTGCTGAAGACAATGCTATGGAAAACTTCTTTTTTCTAGACCAGAAAATGGGGCCACCACCAAACATGAAGACATATCCGGAAGTAGACTTCTGATGAATAGAATCACCTGCCCAATCAAAATCTTTGTAACCAACCAGCTCTAGCTCGGAGTCTGCAACTTAGTGAATGTCGTAGGTCCTGGTTCCTTGAATATACTGGAGGATCCTCTTGGATTCATTCCAATGAATATCATTAGGATGATGCATGTATCTTGACATAGCATTCATGTCATAACAGATATCAAGCCGATAATGAGTCAAGTAGAGAAATCTACCTATCAGTTGTCGATAAATAGTGCAGTCCATGGGAGGTGTGCTTTTTCCTTCTTCAAGGTTGATTCCTGAAAGGAAGGGGAATGGAGAAGCCTTAAATTCATCCATGTTAAACTTTACTAACAGGTCTTATATGTATTTGGAGTGAGTGACCATTATCCCATCAAAAAATTTCTCAATTTCGAGCCCCATAAATTGCTTCAAGAGCCCCAAATCACTCATTTAAAATGCATTGTGGAGAGCAGTTTCGATGACTGAAATAGAAGTAACTATGCTACCTTTAATCAATAATTCATCAACATATAAAAAAATAATAATTAAATGACCATCAGAATATTTTATATACACATTCAGAACTGATTTACACCTTTGAAAGTTTTGCAAGAGAAGGACGACATCCATCTTGGAATACCACTCTCTTGGGGCCTGTTTTAACCCATATAGTGACTTCTTTAGTTTGAAAACCAAATATGAATCAGAAATGTATCCCTAAGGCTTCTTCATGTATATCTCCTCATGAATATCTCCATGTATAAAGTAATACTTAACATCCATATGATGCACTTCCTAATACTTAGATGCAGAAATTGCCAAAACTAGGTGGTTGGAGTCCATTTTTGCAACCGGTGCAAAAGTCTCATGGTAGTCCACACCTTGGACTTGGGAGAAACCTTTTGCTACCAGCCTTGCCTTATATTTTCAGGTGCTGCCATCAACAGAAACCTTATTCTAGAACACCCACTTGCATTGAACCAATTTCCTCCCTGGAGAAAGAGAAACTAGCTCCCAAGTAGTGTTTCTTTGAAGAGAATTCATCTCTTCATCCATGGAAACTTGCCATATCGGATCCTTCCGAGCATGGTAGTAATATTTAGGGTGTGAACTTATCATCAAATAACAACATTCAGACAACAAATAATCAAGACAAGAGAGCGCAATACCTTCTCTTTGGAAATCAGATCGGGTTCTCCTTGAATCATCTGAATTTCCAATGTTATCACCTACGGAGGAGAGTGTCTGTCGAGCCCAAGTTCGGAGATGATTTTGTACTTTGGGTTCTGATTCAGAATATGATGATTGGTGTACACTGATATTAGAAATCAAAGGATCCAAATCAGGACCATGAACCCCAATTACATCATCCAAATATTTAGTAGAATAGGAAGGAAATTCAATAGTTTTCTCCTTCACTAGTTCTACCTCATGAACAGGCTCATCGAACATGACACTCCTTTCAATGATGATCTATTTTTTTTATATCTATCAGCTTGAAACCTTTAGATTCATCAAGATATCCAATAAACATACATTCAATACTTTGTGGTTGCAAAGCCCTCATTTTATCAAGCGAAATTCAAGCCCATGCAGTGGACCCAAACAACCTCAGATTCGACACATCTGGCTTGTGTCCAAAATATGATTCGAAAGGGGTATTCCCTATCACATATGAGTGTGTCACTCTGTTCTGAATATATTCTGTAGCATGCATGGCTTCCTCTCACAAATTTGTATCCAACTTCTTTGATTCCAACATACATGTGGTCATCTCCTTGAGAGACCAATTCTTCCTCTCCGCTACACTGTTCTGCTAGGGAGTGTAGGGGACTGAATGCTGGATCCAAATACCACTTTGGGAACATATATGCAGTAACTCATTACTGACATACTCCCCACAATTATCAGATCTCAAAATCTTGATCTTTTTTCCAAATGCATTCTCAATCAAGGCATTCAATTGAGGGAATTTTTCCAAGACTTCCAACCTCTTTTTGATAAAAAAGATCCATGTGTATCTAGAAAAGTCATTAATGAAATTAAAAACGTACCTTGATCCATTCATGGATGTGATAGGCAAGGGACTGCTGATATCAGAATGTATCAGTCCCAAGATGCATGATGCTTGACTTTCCTTCCCTCGATCGAACTTATGCTCATGGTGCTTTCCAACAACAAAGCCCTTGCAAATTCCAGTGGTAGCTTTGATGACCGAGAGGAATTCAACCATAGAATTCTTCTGTAATTGCTACAAGTATTTGAAGTTCAGGTGGCCAAACTTCGCATGCCACAATCTACTAACTTCATTTCCATGAGTTAGCAATGCGGTGGGCTTTGCATCTGCCACAAAATGGGAGAAATCGTAGGCTTTTGCTTGATGGTTTGCAAGGCCTTTTGATACAAGTTCTCTAGATGCAAGTTCTGTGATCTCTACATCATTCAGGCTAAAGGAGACTCTCTTGGGAACTCCTGTATGTGTCATTTGATAAACACTTAGGAGGTTTGGTGCAAGAGATGGTACATACAGAACATTGGAAAAATAACCATGCTCAAGATCTACAATACCTTGTCCTTCAGATATGATTGTGGATTCATCTCCCATGTGGATGGGAATGGATTTTCCAGTCTCCAAATATGAGAAGGAGTCTCTTTTAGCCATCATGCGATTCGAAGATCCAGAATCTATCAAGAGTGCTTTGGACTTCGAAGTGCTTGCCATGAGAGCATGACCTCTTTCATGCTGTGTTTCCCGGTCTTTTCGATCTCTCCTCCAAAATATTGATGTGATTTTTCTCAATAAGAGAAGTAGCTTCATTAAGCTTCTTTTTCATGCAGGCATGTTTAGGGTGGAAGCCCTTCCCGCAGTATGAACACTTGACATTTTCCTTTCCATGATGCCCTTTTCTTTTGTTCTTCTTCGATCCTAAAGGCTCTTCATGCTATTGGTTTTCAACTTTAGGCTTAGGAGATTTGAATTTGGTTTTTGGATCCTTTTGCTACTTTCCTTTACCCTTCATATCTTTGGTCCCCGAGACATGGAGGGATTGGTCACGGGAGTATTTGATTATCCCCATCTGGATAAGCTTATCATGTTCACTTGTTAGGGACTCAATGAAGGCATTGAGTGAAGGCATCTTCCATCCATGGTTTATGAGATTCCCCGCACAGAATGTAGAGACAAACACTGAATAATCAGCTCCATGTTTGGATAGTATGGCAAGGATGAGCTAATCATCCTCCTTCTCCACCTTACACTGCTTCAACAGTAAGACAATGTGCTTGAAATTTGTGAAAAAATAATTTAAGGTCTCGAAATTGGAAGGTTGGAGAGACATCAACTTGTTTTCAAGATGGTATACTCTCAAATCATCCTATTTTCCATACAGGGTTTCCAATTTGTCCCAAATTTCCTTTGGAGTCTTCAATCCTGAGAGATGGAAAAGAAGATCCCAAGAAATAGAGAGGCATGAGAATCTAAATGCTTCATCTTTCTTGTTCAAGAATATAGCCTTGTCTGTCATAGAGGTAGGCTCTTCTTCAGTGTCCATAGTGACCCGATAGAGTCCTCTGGCATTTAGCTGGATCTCCATATCTCCTTTCCATGAATGGAAATTGAATGGAGTCAAGAGTTCTATGGAAGAAACCATTTCAAATTGCTCAAGCGAATGCTTTCACATATTGAAACATGCAAATCACAACAAAAAGGGCACCATAAGGTGAAAAAGCCTGCACATTTTACTCTTTCATCACACCCAGCATAGTTGATCAAGCAAGCTTGATCAACAATTTCCTAACTTGGGGTCTTAAGTGGTAAGCCTTTGCTTTTGGTGCAGTGCTGGAATTTTTGAGCTTTACTCAATTTTTCATGCAAGATCTGTCAAAAACCTTGTTTTTGAGAGATCTAAGCTTCATCCCGTCATGATATTTGATACCATATTAATATGTCACAGTAATCTAGGGACTAAAACACAGTCTCACACAAGATTTTAGACAATTAACATAAAATTGGCATAATGGTGCTACACTGGAAGTAGCAGCTCTGTATAATCAATAAACAATGAATAATACAATACAATTAGCATGCAAGGTGCATGAATGCCAAGACAATTCAAATTCCCAAGGAGGTCATTCAAATTGAATGAATGGGTGTAGCTTAACTGACTGTAAGCCACAGTAAACACACTTAGTTAACCAACTGATCAAGTCCTGATTTACTCAACTGAGTCCTAACTGAAGTCAAAGTGTAATGGATGACTGAGTCTAATTGAATGTAGCTCAGACACATGTCACTGCATGTCAACCAACAAGTGGTAGCGCATCATTAACTCCAATGAACCCCGATGAGGTTAACTGAAGTCAAACTGGTCATCAAAGGTGGTTGGAGGTGCCTTAGTTGACTCCAATTCATAAATATTAATAAAAATAATCAATATAATGAGTGAAGGAACCTTCAACACTTAGCTTAACTAATTGTAGCCATCAGTTAGCAATTAGGTGCATTTATGACACTCATATCAGCCCCGGAGTGCTCCAGTTAGCCTCCCTGAATGAAGGAGAAGGCTTAGTTGGCCTCCTTGACTGAAGGTAGGAATGGGTGTGCTCATGCTAATGTCATAGTGTGCTCATCTTATTCCGATTAAGTCAATAAAACTTAGGATAGTGGTTTAACAAGGTCAAATTGACCAAATTAAGTGTGCATGGTGGGTAAATGTCTCCAACAAAAAGAGGGCCCTAACAAAATAGAAATTGGAAATGGTCTTCTAAAAAAAAAGGACCCCATATGCACATATGTGCATGTTATGGGGTCAATTATACCAACTATTCTAAAATAAATATTTCTCATAAATACTTCGTAATAATAATAAAAGTCCTAAATTTTAACAAAAACAAAATAATTATTATATAAAGCCTTAGTATATTATCTTAAAAAAACATTAATTTTATAACTCTAATAATGAATAATCCAATCCAATATCTTATGTTTTAAAGGTTTTTTTGTTTTCAGTCGAAAAAGTCATTCCTTGGTATTCAATGAATCAAAGGAACATTTTACATCTTCAGTATAAGCAGATTGCCACCATGGACAGTACAGCAAATGGTAATAACAGTCCTATTGCCACGATTGACAGTACAACAAATAGTAAAATACAGTCCTATCCAGACATACATACTACACAGAAAATACAAGAAGATACCCACAGTATAACAGAGTGGTTCAAAGCATTATGGGATCACTACAATATGGTCCCCCTCATAGGAAAGCAATCTGATATAGTCATATATGTCCCCAAAGAAAATAACAGGAGCCCAAAAATATGATCCAAGGAGGGATAGTGACTCTTGTATTAAGTAATAGTTGCTCAACAAAACCTGAAAGTATCTCAATGAATCATGTGAGATCAACTGTAATAGAATGAGCATATTCTAAAAGAGTTGTGATGAGTTTTCCCCAATAATCTCATTTCCCAAATATTCAGTAAGTAAGAGATGGCCCGGTGCCAAGTGCAGTCCCTCCTTTGATAAGATGTCTGCCCTCCTGTTATGTTCCCTATAAACATGACTGAGATCCACCCACATAAAAGAGGACATGAGAATCCTAGTGTTGAGGCACCAGGCCTCAAGATTCACCATGTCCAGGGTAGATTCCTTTTTGGCCCAATTTATAATCACAGAGGAGTCGCCAAATATATGTAGGTAAGGTAACCCAATATCCTTTGCGACCCGTAGTGAAGCCCAAAGTGCTAAGAGCTCAGCTCTAGTGTTGGTACAACTGTCACATCTGAGCTTGAAATCAAGAATGTGAAGTTCATTCAGCCAGAGACAGATTCCTGCACCCCCCAAATTTTTTGCAACAGCACCATCAAAATAGATCATAGGATACACAGAAATAGGGGACTTCCCAATGTTCCTAATTCTGTGCTTGTGAATCAGAGGAGGCTTAAAGGTCATAAAATCATCATAAATAACATATAACAGACTGTTCAATATGGGCTCCTGGTCTTCAAAACATAAACGATTCCTAGCCTTCCAAATATTCCAAATGATGAAAAAAGGCAAATACAGTAAATACCCCTTCTGTGATAGCCAAAAAGATAAAATTTCCAGTAAAGTAGGGGCACTCCAGTCCAAGTGTACATTTAAAATGTAGATGAGGCCACCGATGACCTCCTTCAGAAATCAACAACTGACAAAAAGATGTTCAACTGACTTTGCCTCCTCTTTATAGAGACATCATCTATTAGGACCGTTCCATCCTTTCTTGCTTAAAATGTCCCAAGTATTTATTTTTTTATTGCAGGAGAGCCACACAAAACATTTAATCTGAATAAGGATATTAAAATACCAAATATTCATCATAATGTCATTTTCCAGCACAGTTTTGTGATTTGAGACAATCAAATCATAAGCTTTCCTGGTAGTCACCATGCCCCTTTGTTCATCATACATCCATAACAGCCTGTCCTCCGAAAGTCCAATCCTAATACCCCCATGTGATAGTCCATGTACATAGGATGACCATTGTTCAGCCCATACTCCTCCCAAAAGCAGTTCAGAGGAAGAGTACCATACAGTCCCATCCATACCACGGCCATCCAGATTATGGGCATGTGCAAGATGTGTAATTCCCAGGTCAGTGAGATATTCCCTAAGCTCCTCTGATAGGATATACTATGAGTTGAGCCCAGCAATAGGGTCAATGCCCACTCTGATTTTTAATCCATTTCCCACCTTCCATCCCAGTTGACAGGTGATCCACTCAATAATTCTGATAAACCCATTCCAAAAATAAGAAGTACCCACAATACTAAAGGACCGGCCACGAATCCAGACATCAAGAGGTCTGTTCTTTAAGTATTTAAGAGCAATGATCCTGCTCCAGCTCCCAGTACCAGTAAGTAGATGCCACAAGCTCTTGAGTCTTAGAGAGATACCAAACCATTCGAGGTTCTTGATATCCCAGCCACCAAATTCAATAGGAAGGGAAAGAGTTTCCCAGTTGACCAGATGGGAGTAACTGTGTCCGGCAGAGGATCCCCAAAGAAATGAATAAATAATTTTGCGCAGTGTATTTAGTATAGATTTGGGACATCTTGCCAATGCAAACCAATAGATTGCCAATCCAGTAAGCACAGCTCTGATGAGGACCACTCTACCGCCAAGAGAGAGATACCTGTAAGTCCAATTCTGAATCTTTCTTTCAAATAAATGGATAAGCCAGTTCCAATTTAAAGGTTATTAAGGCACTTTCGCATACCTACAGACATTTCACATTTGGTTGAAATGCCTAACCTATGATAAGAAAAATAGAATCGTAGTTTAATAAATATTCACCCGTAAGTGAAATCATTTAATGAAGAATATTATGACCCTCGATAAGTGGTTAGGAGATTGTAAATGCTCATGTTTTACAAATAAGTGTTATACCAAAAAAATCACCCTCGGAATTTCTTCCAAGACTTAAAATTTCTACTACCACAACCTTTATGATTTCATAAAGGTTGATTCAACTAATTTTTAGTAATCAAAAATAATTTTTAGTTAATGATATTGATTGGAAGTTGATGTTAAAAAGTAGACGGCCTGTATTGAAGTCCTATCACTGTGGTACAATGTTTGGTGATGCTCGATAAATGCCTACGCCGTACATACGTAGCGTTGCCTTTTATCTTAATTATTTGAATCTTTTCAAGGGATTGTTTTCTTGTCTATGCCTTTCTTGAATCTTTTCAAGGGGATGTTCTCTCGTCGACTACTTTCGTGATAAGATCCTTTTATTCACGGGATTGTAAATAATAACTTAAATGAAATTGGGCTTTCCTGTCATATTCAAATATTAAAATATGTTTGCAACAATCATTTTCCAAGGGAAAATGAAGTTATTCCTTATGCAATTTTGTTTTATTTAAACCTATTGGGTATCCATTATGAAGAAGTGCACGGTTATACTTGTATACATTATGTTTTTAATGGTTATTTGCATAACACAATAAGAACGTGTATATTATTCTTATTATGAGTTGTGAAAATTTGCTCGGAGGACCACCAGAGCGATAGGGTAATCCTTGGCGTTATTTCGATTTAGGTGGAAATAATGTAGTCCTTGGTGTTTTCTTAGCGAGGCATTGGTTTTGTCTCTTTTGGTTGTTTCTACATAAGCCTTTGGTGCTATGAGCGTGATTTGATGACTTTATTGTATGTCAGCCTACTTATTTTGGTGTGTACGTTTTTCATGTACCTTAGCCTGTCTTTGTGCCACGCACCTACATGTTTCTTAGGGACATTAAGGTGCTGGCCTGCACTCCTCCCAAAGCGCAGCAGGCATTTAGACAGCAGGTTGGGGTTTTTTCTTGTTTTCTGCCAGAGGTTCGAATGCTCGCAGAGATGGGTTTTCATCAGATGAAGACTTTGATCAGTCTGATTTGGCCTTCCCTTTGTATTTGGCTGAGGGCATAGTTGTTCCTTCAGACAAGGTTATTGATAGGAATCTTGCGGGGAATTTACCGCAAGGTATTTTTCCTAAGTTTTCTGTGCTTGCTGGTGATGTGGGAGTTGGTTTAGGGTTGGTCGATGTTGAGGGATGTGGAGTGAAACCATTTGGGTCTGTGTGCGGTGGAGTAGAGGCACCTGTTTCACAGTTGGGGGAGTTTGATTTCTCTATGGATCAGGCGGCTTTGGATGTTGATGGAGCATTCTTAGATTTTCATTCTGGTGGTCGTTCTTTGTGTTTCCCTCAGTTGAGGGAAGAGATTTATCAGGTTGTTGTGGGTGTTTCGCCGGTGGGTAATTAACACCAAAAGGTGGAGTTCATTTCTGGTGCGGGTGTGAGAGTGAAACGGCTGAAACAAGTGATAAAAAAATATGGTAACCCTATCATGCTCGTTGTTGGCGAAGACATTAAGATGAATGAGATTATCTTGATGAATTCTCACACTTTGGTTGGGAATTTTGGAGGTCGTAAGTTCAATCTGATGGGAATTAAGAAGTCGGTTTCAGAAACTTGGCAAGAGGTTATCTTCTCTTATTCGGAGGTGTCCATGCTCTCATGGGGATGGATTTCTTTTAAATTTTCTGATGCTCTGGACTCGGAAGCTATACTCTCTAGCTCTTGGCGGTGTGAGAGGTATGGTCTTTTTTTGAAGTGTTAGATGCCTTTGTTTGATCCGTGTATTGAAAGGTATGACTCATTACTGATTTGGCTAAAATTTTCCAACCTTCCTTTTGAATTTTGGTCTTTAGACTTTTTTAGATTGGTTGGAAATACTTTAGGGTCATTTTTAGAGGTGGACTTATCTTTTCTTCATTTTGGGGTCTGTTGTCTAGTTAAAGTACTTGTCCTTATTGATATCCGAAAGGGTTTAGTTGCAGATTTCAAGATTAAAAGAGGTAATCACTGTTTTAGTCAGCCTTTGGACTATGTCGGGGTTCCCTTTAGGTGTATTATATGTCATGGGCATGGGAATTTAGCTTCTCAATGTAGCCTTTCTTTTCATCATAAGCCGGGTCCGGCCCTGAAGAAAAAAACTGTTTAGCGGGTTAAGAGAGTTGTGGGTTCTGATGTATTTAACTCTAGGGAGTTCTTGGGTAATGAGATGAATGGTTCTTTGACTGATGTTTCAGGCTCTCAGTTTGACTTACGGTTGGAACCTATAGAACCAGTTTTATCTGTGGATGCTCTTAAACCTCTTAATCTGACAGATAATTCAGTTATTGATAGTTTATTTTACCCTGGTTTAAAATATTTAAATCCTGTTGGATCCTTGTCAGTGGGGGTTTTGTCAGATGAGTTTTTGTTACCTGTTTCTTCATTGGGTGGATTAGGGTTTGTGATGTCTGTTAAAGTTAACAAGGTCAGAGAGAATGGGTGTTTTCTCAGATCATGTTCCAAAGTTGAGATGGATTCGTTTGGGGTTAAGGTTGTTGATCTTTGTATACCTGGGTTTACTTCTCTTTGTCAAGGTTTTGGTGGTCACCCTCCGCTGTTGGAAGATGTTTTTTCATCGGATCATCATATTGGGGCACTTAGAGCAGTGGCTTCCCAAGCTAGGTTTTCACCATGATTGTGACAACTCACAACTGTCGGGAGTTAGCTAGTTTTCCTAAAAACTAGTAGTGCGCACGATGGTGGAAGATCAACTTATTGATGTATTATTCCTTCAAGAAATCATGGGGGATGGGAAAATTCTTGCTAGAGAGTTGGAATATTTTCTTTCTGGTTGGGTCATTATTTTGTTGGATGCTAAAGGAAATTCTTGGGATTTATTATTGGGATGGAGATCAAGATATTTTAAGCTTTTATGTGCTTGGGCGGTGGATTTTGGATTGTTGGCATCTCTTTACTCAATTGAAATGAAAGAGAATTTTTGTTTTATGAATATATACGGACCCTATCTAGATAGGGAAAGGTTTTGGAATAATATTTTTTCTCTGGATTGCCTTAAAAAATCTAGGTTGATTTTTGGCGGGGATCTAAATTTCTATGTGGGTTTTTCATAAGTTTGGGGAGAGAGGGCTAGAGTGGATAATCTATCTGATTTTTTCTCTGTGAAGTTGGATGGATTTGGTCTTTTGGACATTGCTCCGAATGTATTAGCCTCTACTTGGTCTAATAGAAGAGTTGGTAATGATAATATTAGTAAAATATTGGACGGACTGCTTATATCTCCTAATCTTCTTGACTTAGACCTTCATTTCTAGCAATGGATAGGTTGTGGGGGGGATTCTGACCATCAGCTGGTTTTCCTTCAAATCCTATCTGATAACATTAAACCTCGATGCAGGGGTGGCAGGTGTGGGGGGGATCCTTTTGGATCCTGGAGGACAAATTGAACAAACCTTCGCTTGGGGTCTTGGCTATAGGACCAACAATGAGGCTGAGTGATTGGCTCTCCTTCAGGGAATGGAAATCCTAGATAACATTGATCTCTCTAGGATAAAGATATTTGGAGACTCAAGGCATGTCATATATAAAATGCTCAATGGATACACCATCGACTCTATAAAGTGTCGACGTTTGTATGATGAAATCATACCTCTCCTATCTAAACACTATGAATTCTACCATATCCTTCATAAAAGTAATGTTGCAGTTGATGCCTTGGATAATGTGGGGGCCTCCCTACCCCAAGGCCATTATTGCCTTAATGGTTTAGACACACACCCCAAATCCATTCCTTAATGAAATTGTGGGATAAAAGATTTGATTTTCATCACATTGAATCCATTCTCATGCATCTTTGTGAAGGATCCAATGTTTTAATGCGTCGTCCTACAACTCCCCATTATGCTGCCATGTGGTTCCCTCTACCCACTGTCCTCTCCTCGATCCTTGATGCTTTTATTATCCATCTCCCTTAGTGTAAATGTTTCTGCAGCTCGCACACTTCAGGTCCTTTCAACCTTCTCATTATGTCTTCCTCCCGAAGCTTTTCTCACCCCCAAGCTCCTTTTGGTAATCGTTTGTTCTCTCCTCACTCTGTGTTTTCTCCGGAGAGGACTCTGCTGGATACTATCTCAGGTGTAGACGAGGGCATTTTGTAGGAGATTTCGTGGGAGTCTCTGCCTCTTACCAGGGTTTTTGTTAAAGAAAGGTTGACTCTAGCTGCCTTCTTCACCTACTTCTACTCTCCCTAAGCCGACGGTCCTTTGTGGTGTTCAAACTATGGTTCTGGGCTCAGTTTTTCCATTGATGGTCAGTCTTTCATAGCAAGCAGCAACTTGATTCTTGGATGTAATTTCTCTGGATGGAAGGAAGGAGTGGTTGGCACTCTCTCCTGTCGAAGCAAGAAATAACGTGACTCTCTCCTATATGAATTCAGCACTCTCAACTCAATTCTTGGTGGTTTCTCTAGTGGTGAACAGGCTCAAGAGTTTGAAGGTGCAGTTCGGGATCTCCATAGTAATTTCTCCAGATTATCTCTTGTCATTCACATTCCCAGACAAGGCAGAATGGCCTAAGCAAATGAGAATGCTGGGCTTGCAGACTTGAAGAAAAATATCAGGCATTTGTATGAAATTATGGCTATTGGCATTATGGACAACAAGGAAATTTCCCAAGAGGTAAAGAATATGGGGGAGGTGGTTAGTTACACCTCTTATCAGATAAGTAATCACGACTCCGGGATCGATCATACAGATATGAATCTAAAGGAAATCATGGGCAAGGTGGACAGAATTCAAGAAGACCTCTAGCGTTTTGTAAGCATGAACCAAGGAAGCCAGGCTCACAAAAATCCTGCAGCAGCAGCTCACCCAATGGAGGAGGAATCGGTTGTTCATCCAATGAAGCACCCATGCAACTTTTAATGTTTTTTATAGTTTATGTTTTTTTTTCTATTCCTTAATTACCAATTTATTAGGGTATATACTACCTCAGTCCTTAGAAGCTATGTAAAAACTCTGTGTGGAGTTCTATGGTCATCCTTTTGGGCCAGTTTTGCTTTCTCCTTTTTTGAACAGTAAGAACTCTCAGGGATCACTTTTTTTTTGTAATGTATGGATGTGCACAGCCTGTTTAATATCAAACCTTTTATAGTTTCTGTTAAAAAAAAAAAACATTAAACCTCGATGCCCCTTAAAATTTAATGCACATTGGTTATCAGATGAGGTTTTTGTTGCTTTAATAAAATCTTCTTGGAGTGTGTATGTGGATAATCCGTTCGTGTCTCGTCCGTCTCACTTTGTTGCTAATCTTAAACATATTAAGGATGTGTTGATTTCATGGGATGCAAAGCAACAAGCTCAGGAGACTAAGTATTTAGTGGAGATTGAAATTTTGATGGCTGATTATTTTAATAAACCAGGATTTGGTTTTTCTTCAGAGGTAGAAAAGACTTCTCTAGTTGAGTTGTAGTCACGCAAAAGAAAAATCCTTTTAGATCATGAACAGGAGGCTAGACAGAAAAGCAGGGCTACCTGGATTTTATGTGGGGATGATAATACCTCTTTATTTCATAAGTTTTCCAATCATAGAAAGAATATTAAATCTATTTGGAAAATTGAGGGTGATATTGGACTCTTAGTGGAAGGATTTGAATCAATTACTAAGGCTGGTGTACAACATTTTGAGACTCTGTTTTAGGAGGAAAAGATTCTTCATCTTCCGGATATTATGAAAATTGTTGGGGATTTTCCTACTTTTGTTTCTAATGAGGAGAACGAAGATCTTATGAAACTTGTAACCTTAGTGGAGATTCAGTCTATCTTAGATTTAAGTTTAAAATGATAAGAGTCCGGGTCCGAATGGAATTCCAGTGGAGGTATATAGGGCTCCTTTTGATGTTATTGAATTGGACCTTCTAAGGGTTGTTTATTATTCTCATAAGTATAGTAAAATACCTATTTTTTTCAATACAACTCTTATTGCTTTGATTCCTAATATTGATCTACCTAAATAATTTGAAGATTTTAGGCCAATCTCCTTGTGTAATTTCATTTACAATATTATTGGTAATATTGTATCTTTGTGTATTAGGAAGGTTCTTGGTAGGTAAATATTTGATGAACAGTTTGTGGAAATTGAACCCAAGAGATAGAACAATTACACTCACAAAATTGCTAATCAAACATGCAAAATTAACACCAAAGGAGACTGAAATTGGAGCATAACACTAATCTGTATTGAGTAAGTGTACAATAGCCAACCTTATGAAGTAATAGGCTTCTTCAATATATAATTACATGAGATATTCGAATGCATAAGGATTCCATTCGAAAAGGTCAAAAAGCAGGCTTACTAAATCTAGTCAAATCCCCCATAGGTGCATAAAGAAGTTTCCAAATCCACCAAGATGCTCACGAATTGGATAATTCAAGTAGGAAATATAATGAGGGATGGAAAGAAAACTCATACATGCTTTTATTAGGAGAAAAGAATGGAGGATGATGTGGGCAAAAAACATGTCAACTACACCCAGTCTAGCTTTTCTTTTTTCCTTAAATCTTAATAAAATAACCATCTTTAAAAAAAAAAAAGATATGTGCGTTGGAGGATTTAGAATAAACTAGACATGCTAAAATGGGTTTCCAAGATGTTTCCCAAGCACTCCATGACTCATTTTTAGCATGTGTTGACTTCTAGGACATGTAGAAGGCAACTAGCATAGAGTGGAATCTAGGAAACTAGGTAATAAGACAAAAATGATTTAAATAATGTCTAAGGTATGTAACTATGGGTTGATTATTATAACACCCCCCCTTAATCCTGAATTTATGAGTAAATATAAAAAAACTTTAGGGCCTAGCAATAAGGCTTAGTCACCCTTTACATACTGCTTGTCCATACAACCAAGGAAAGAGGCAAAAACCCAATGGGAAAATCCTCCCTTAAACGTGGACAGGAATTTTTTTTTTTGGAAATCTTGTCATCAATCATGCTTCACAACATGATCAGCAATCCCCAGCAGTGATTTGATATTTTTGAATGTCTTCTCACAAAAAAATTTAGTGAAGATGTCTGCTACTTGTTCTGTAGATGAGAGTGCTATGGCACTCTGCTTCTTGCTTGACCAACTAATTGGTCCTTATACAAGCATGGAAACATATCCTGATGTAGACTTTCAATCTGTGTTGTCACCTACCCAATCACTGTCAGTAAACCCAATCAAATAAAGATCAAATTTTGCTTTGTAGAAGATCCCATGAGTTCTTGTTCCTTGAACAAAGTTTAGGATCCTTTTGGCTGCTCTCCAGTGGATCTCATGAGGCTGATCCATGTATCTTGAATCCACACTAACTTCATAATATATATCAATTCGAGTGTGTGTAAGATAAAGCAAACACCCAATCAACAGCCTATACAGTGTATTATTTACCATAGGAGAAGAACCTGCTTCTTCAAGCTTAACTCTTAAAAGGAAGGGAGCCTTGCTTGGCTTGCAATATTTCATGTTGAACTTGTTCAACAAATATAAGGCATACTTGTACTGATGTACTTTGATTCCATGTTGGGATTGATCAATTTCGAGACCCAAGAATTGGCTCAACAATCCCAAATATGTCATAGAAAATGCATGGTTCATTGCATCCTTCAAGGAGGAAATCTCTTTCTTTGAACTTCCTGTAATCATAAGGTCATCCACATACAAGACAATAATCATGAAAGAACCATGAATCATATTCAAATAGACATTAGGATCATACTTGCATCGAACGAAACTCAATGACAGCAGAAAGACATCAATCTTGGCATACCAAGCCCTGGGGGCTTGCTTGAGCCCATACAATGATTTCTTTAACCTGCACACTAAAGATGGATTAGAAACAAACCATTCAGGTTGCTGCATGTAAATCTCTTCAGTGAGATCTCCATTTAGGAAAGCACACTTCACATCCATGTGATGTACCTCCCACTGCTTCGAAGCTGCAATGGCTAAAGCTAGCCTTATGGAGTCCATCTTTGCCACTGGTGCAAAGGTTTCATTATAGTCAATACCATGTACTTGTGAGTAGCCCTTGGCTACTAGTATTACCTTATATTTCAAAGGTGAACCATCTGCAGCAAACTTAGTCTTGAAAACCCACTTACATTGAACTAGCTTCCTCCCTGGGGGAAGATCAACCGGTTCCCAAGTGTTGTTCTTCTGGAGCGAGTTGAATTCTTATTTCATGGTTGTTTTCCATATTGGATCATGTGCTGCATATTCATATGTATTTGAATCTGATTCAACCATCAGATAGAACTTCTCAGCAAATAGAGGATCTTTCACACAAAGGGCACTCTCAAACTGAGATCTATTCCTCCTAGTGTCACTAGGATTTCCAGCTAGTTCCCCATTTGCATGAATGGTATTTGCTGCCCATTTTGGTCTTGTAGGAATATCAGGATCTGCAATCAAATTATCATTATCATACATATCAGAATCAGCAAACTCATTAGTCTCTCCACTTACAATCAATGGATCTGGTGGTCAAGAAGACTCTCCAACTTCAATTGCTACTAAAGGCTCTTCTTGGAACTGAACACTTGGTTCAATGAAAGCTTTGTTAGTGATCATGTTGATCAGCTTTTACCCTTTTGAATCTTCAGAATACCCAACAAATAGGCACTCTTGGCTTTGGGGCTACAAATCCTTTCTCTTTTCAGTTGGAATTCTAGCCCAAGCCTTTGAGCCAAAAATCCTGAAATGGGTCACATATGGCTTGTGCCCACTCCAAGCTTCGAAAGGAGTCATACCATCAAGATTCTTATGAGGAACCCTATTCTGGATGTAGGATGCATAGTTTATAGCCTCAGCCCAAAAAATTGGTGGAAAAGTCTTATCCTCCATCATGCAAGTTGCCATCTCCTGCAGTGACTTGTTCTTTCTCTCAGCAACACCATTTTGTTGTGGTGTGTAAGGGATCGAATGCTGCATCTGAATACCTGCATCTTTACAATACTGAATGAACTCAGCATTGACATACTCACCACCATTTTCAGATATGAGGATCTTGAGTTTCCTCCTAGACTGGTTTTCAACCAAGGCTTTAAAGAGTTTGAAGAGGTCAAAAACTTCAGACTTATGCTTTAGGAAGTGAACCCAACAATACCTGGAAAATTCATCTATGAAGGTTAGTGCATATTTGGCTTGACTCATGGACATATGAGGAAATGGACCAGCAATGTCACTGTGAATCAAATCAAGAGGTGCAGAGGTTCTCTCATGACTAGCTCTCTCATATTTGTGATTTGGGTGTTTTCCTAGGATACAACCTTGACAGACTCCCTTAGAAAACTTGATCTTTGGTAACCCTATGACCATATATTTTTCACTCAAATAAAAAGGATACTTGTAGTTAATATGGCCAAATATTTCATGCCAAAGCTTGCTTGCCTCATTAGCATCAATCAGAAGATCAAATGGGTTTGAGTAGGGTAGAAAATGGGAAAACATGTATACCTTCAAAGTGTGATCCACAACACCTTTTGCTATGACTTTACCATTCGAAATCTCAGTGATTTCAACATCATCAGGGGAGAAGATGACCTTCTTTAGAGACCCAATGTGATTCATCTGATACACTGATGAGATATTAGAGCCAAGACCTAGAACATACAACACATTATTGAGCTTACCATGGTCAAGATCAATCCTTCCCTTCCCCAAACTGTCAGTGAGAGAGTCATCTCCCAAAACTATTGGTGGACCTTTAGACATGTCAAGAGAGGAGAATGCCTCTTTTGTCGAAACCATATGTCTAGAAGCTCCAGAGTCTATGATGAAGCTAGGTGAGCTTGATGTGCTAACAACCAAGGCATGTACTCTCTCTTTGTCCTTTGAATTTGATCCTCCTTCCCTCTTCTTTGAGTAATCAGGAAGGGAGGTGTTATTCTTATCCAAGTTTTGGATCAACATGTCAATTTGCTTCTTCATACAAGAGCTCTCATGATGATAGCCCTTACTGTAGTATGTGCACTTGCTCCATTCTCCTTTGTTCTTCTTCTTCTGGGAGTTCTTCTTAGAACCTTGGGGCTCCTCTTGAGACTTGTTCTTGTCTCTCTTTTTCTCAGGTGGCTTTTTATATTTTTTCTTTCTTTTTGAATCCACCCTTGAATCTCTAGCAACCAAAGCTTGGTCTTTGGAAGGTTTGATGGTGCCCATCATCTCCAACTTATCTTGTTCATGTGTGAGGGATTCCATGAACTATGCAAGCTTAGGCATCTTCCAGGATCGAGCTGTCAACTTGGTGGCATGGAAGGTTGAAACAAACACTGAATAGTTAGGGCCAAGCTTATAGAGTATGGCCAAAACTAGTTGCTCTTCCTTCTTTTCAATCCCACACTGTTTTAGCTGCAAAACAAGGGCTTTAAACTTGGAAAAATAGAGTTGCAAGGATTCAAAGCTACTCGGACTCAAGGAGATCAGCTCATTCTCGATTTGATGTCCTCTCATCTCATCTGTCTTACCAAAAATCTCTACAAGATTCTCCCACACTTCATTAGGTGATGTCAATCCATCAAGATGGAAGAGGAGGTCTCTTGAAATGCTCAGACACAAAAGATCATAGGCCTCATCCCTCCTGTTGTGCCCATTGATTTTCTCTGCAGCGGCATTGGGATTTGCCTTAGTTGCCATAGTCACCCGGTAGATACCTTTCACTCTTAACAATATCTCCATCTCATCTTTCCACTCAAATAAATTAAATGGAGTTAAGATGATCTTCTAAGATTGGTCCATAGCTTAGAAACTGTGCCCTTCAGTCAGCAGAATATGCTCCCAGTCAACACGTCGAACCTGCAATAGCAATATGGAAGGAGAGAAATTGATCTACAAAGGGTCTTATACCATGTGGAAATTGAACCCAAGAGATGGAACAATTACACTCACAAAATTGCTAATCAAACAAGCAAAATTAACACCAAAGGAGACTGAAATTGGAGCATAACACTAATCTATATTTAGTAAGTGTACAATAGCCAACCTTATGAATTAATAGGCTACTGCAATATATAATTACATGAGATATTCAAATGCATAAATATTCCATTCGAAAAGGTCAAAAAGCAGGCTTACTAAATATAGTCAAATCCCCCATAGGTGCATAAAGCAGTTTCCAAATCCATCAAGATGCGCATGAATTGGATAAGTCAAGTAGGAAAGCTAATGAGGTATGGAAATTCAACTCATATATGATTTTATTAGGAGAAAAGGAGGGAGGATGACATGGGAAAAAAACAAGTCAACTACACCTAGTCTAGTTTTTCCTTTTGCCTTAAATCTCAATAAAATAGGTAGCTTTTCAAAAAAAGCAGATATGCACTTTGGAGGATCTGGAATGAAGCAGACATGCTAAAATGGGTTTCCAGGATGTTTCCCAAGCGCTCCATGACTCAGTTTTAGCATGTGTTGACTTCTAGGACATGTAGAAGGCAACTATCATAGAGTGGAATCTAGGAAACTAGGTAATAAGACAAAAATGATTTAATTAATCTCTAAGGTAGGTAACTATGGGTTGATTATTCTAACAGAGTTCTTACCGGGCAAGAAGATTCATGATGTCATTGGGGTTATTAAAGAAGGTCTACATACCATTTGTAGTAAAAAACTGAAGTCTGTGGTGTTAAAATTTGACCTATGTAAAGCATATGACAGGGTTAATTGGAATTTTTTAAGGGTAATCCTCTCAAAAATGGGGTTTTGTGTACCTTTTATTACCTGGATTATGAGTAGTCTTTCATTTTTTTCTTTTTCTTTACTGATCAATGGAGTGGATTCCTCCTTCTTTAAAGCTGATAGAGGATTTAGGCAAGGCTTCCCTCTTGCACCGCTTCTTTTTCTCATTGTTGTTGAAGGATTGAGTAGGGCCTTATTGTTAGCAAAGGAGTGCGGTGACTTTCTTGGTATTTCTTTTGGCAATGACATATCATTATCTCATGTGTTATTTGTAGATGATATTGTCATGGTTTCTGATGGTTATGAGAAATCACTATCAATCCTTTAAGATATTTTGAAAACTTTTTGTAAGGCATCTGGGATGCTAATAAATGAAGATAAATCATCTATGTTGCACCATGGGTTGGATGAATCTGAGCTTATTAATTTATAGAATATTTTACCCTTTTCTATTGCTAAACTTGAGGTTGTCTTGAAGTATTTTGGGTTTCATCTTAAACCTTGTAGATATCTTATGAAGGACTAGGATTGGCTGGTAGCAAAGGTGGAAAAGAGAATCAAGAACTGGATTTTTCGATGGCTATCTAAGGGAAGTAAGCTTATTTGGGTCAAATCAGTCTTAGAGGCTATTCCAATGTATTGGATGCATTTTTGGATTCCCTTGGGCATAATTGAAAAGATTAGGAAATTATGTTTCAATTTATTATGGGCAGAGAATTCAGACTCTTCTGGATTTCCCTGGACATCTTGGAAATCTTTATCGTGTCCAAAATTCTTGGGAGGTTGGGGGTTGAAGATACCTGCTGTTTTTGCTAAAGCGCTTACTGCGAAGAATGTCTGGAACCTTATTCATGGTTCAGGCCAATGTGTGCATATTTCCTTATAGAAATATGTACATCCTTTATCCTTATTGGACTGGATTAGAGTGTCTATAAAAAAAAAGATGTATGTCTATTTGCTGGAAAGCAGTACTTTGGTCTTTTGATCTTATTGGAAACTATCTTATTTGGAGGGTTGGGAATGGTGCTGATGTTAGAATAGGTTTGGATCCCTGGGTTGGTTGTAAGTGGAGACACATAATACCAACAAGTTTGATTGATAAACTTCACTTTGAAGGTTTATTTTTCCTCAAAGACATTGGCTGCCCTAGTTTGACAGTGTTGATGGAACAAGGTTGGCTATTAGATGCTTTGATTGGTATAGAGGAACAACAGGATGTCACCTATTGGAATGGGTATTTGGCTATTTTAAAATCAAGTCATGTCATATTGTTAAGTGATGTTGATCTCTCGATTTGGAATTAGTCTAAATCTCGAAATTATACACCAAAAAATGGTTATCTTAAGTTTTTTTTGGATAGAAATGTGGAGGAATTGTCTTGGTGGTGGAAGGTTCTTTGCAAGTTCAAATGTCCACTTAAGGTAAAAAAAATTAGCTGGTTTTTATTATCTGATAAGGATTTAACTTGGGATGCTATTTGCAGAAAGAGAAGGGAAGGCCTTGGAAGATGTTATTTATGTAAATTGGATTCAGAGTCCAATGTACATTTAGGTGTGGAATGCTCTTTTTCCAGAAATGTGTGGTCTGAACTCGAGGACAAGATACCGTTAAACAATTTATGGAATGGTAATTCGGTAAATACATGTCTGAAAAATTGGTGTCTGAAAGGAGAAGTGAAACATATCAGGTCTTTACCAATTATTGTGTTATGGTTCATATGGAAGGCAAGGAATCAGAGCTATTTTGATGATTATGTTCTATCACCTTTCCAGGTATCATCTCTATGTTTGGGTTTGCTGATTTCTTTTCCCCAAGATAAGATTGTGGTCAAGATTATACCTATTGTTGAGGAAGTTATTGACAAATCATATCCTTGGGGATATTTTTATGGATCGGCAGCAAGTGAACCAAAAATCTGTGGTGATGGGGGCTTGCTCTTCATCTCAGATGAACAATTTTTCACTTTTAAAGATGGGTTGGGCATTGGAACTAACAATTGTGCTAATATTCTTGGTTTAAATCTTCTTTTTAAACTATATTTGGAAAATAATATTAAAACATTGCAGATATTTGGCTATTCTCAGCTTGTTATCAATTGGGATACTGGTAAGAACCGTATCCAAAATATTCAGCTAGCACAGATTTTGCATGAAGTCAACAGATTAGCTGATATGTTTGAGTCAATGGAATTTTTGCATATTTACCGTGAAAGAAATACACTTGCAGATGTTTTGGAAAAAGATGGATCTAATGTTGTGACTAGATCTTAGCAAATAACTGAGCATCGGGTAGCTGAATGCTTCGAAAATGTTATGTCTTTTTAATTATTAAGACTTGGTTTGAATGCAATTAGAGTTACTGTCTAAAGATAAAGAATGGATTATGGGTGTAATTTTGTTCTTGGAGAACAAATGATGAAGGTCTTCTAAAGGCCTATTTGCAGCTGATACATGTTTTTTTTTTCTGAATTTTGAAGGCTAAATAGAATTGGTTATATTGCTAAATAGTTTGACTGTTTTTTTTAAAGTAAATGGGTAGTTTTGTTGCCCAGGACATGTAAATTGCTATGAAGCGATGGATATATGTGTGAAGGGAATGTTGTATGCATTGACTCTTTGATAGAATTAGTATAAGGTTTTTTAAGGATTTTTGGTCAGAAATTTTGGGAGAATGGACAATATTTGATATTGTGCCACCCGTGGAATCTAATTTTGTTTTATAAATACAATTACAATTTTTATCTGTTGAAAAAAAAAAATTCTTATAATTAATGCAAATTAATATTTTTAAGGATATAATATTATGGGTTTTATTTTCTAAAGTATTTTTTACGAGCAATAATTTATATATAGCATTTTTCTTAACAACCTGAATGCAAAAGAATATGTGTATTTATGACATCTTTCACACAAGGGATTAGCAATGAATACTAAATTAATATTTTCTACATCAAGGGCTATAAATTATGTGTCAAACGATTCCATATGTTATCTTTGTGCATACAATGAGTATATGGACATTATTAGGAAATTTTGGCCATGGATGGTCCTTTGAGTGTTGACCATGGTTAGGGGATAAAAGTGAGGACTTATAACCTAAATAAATATTTTAAGGTTTAAGGGACATAAATGAGGCCTCACACCAACACAAAATATCTATATAGTGGGTATTTTTCAGAAACTGGGGCCTTAGTACCTAAACGAAGGTTTTAGCGAATATGATCTAAGAATAAGAGCTCAAATTGCCACACAATATCTCTAGGGGATATTTGGCTTCCAAAAGACAATATGAGTACCAAACATATGTTTTGAGTGCCAATCATGGGTCATAGAAATTTTCCATGGTCGATGGAGGATACTCATTCCTTATTCCCTAAACAAAACCTTGAGGGCTCAAGTTGCTTTAACAATTTCTCAAACTAGTTACCATACATGACCTTTAGGAGATATTTGGCATCATAGTGGGTATTTTTTGTCCAACTAGGAGATTTTGATCGCCATGAATGGGATTTTAGGAATTAATAATGATCATTAAAGGAAATCCAACTTTAGGCTCCAAATAATATATCTATGGTTCAAGGACCATGAATGAGGCCTCAAATAACTATATAATAACAATTCAAGTTATATGTGGGCTCCAACTAGGGATATGTATTCCATTTATATGTTTTGAACATAGGGGTCATGAGACCTTAGCCATTGTTATTAGAGGAAAAACATTCGTTATTCCCTATATTAATCTTATAAGTATGAACGGATATATTATAGGGTTTCAAACCTTCACAAAAGACCTCTTTAGAGGATATTTGGACTATAAATTGGAATATTGGAACTATTTGTAGGTTTTCATCACTAGGGATAAAACATGCGGAGATAACCATGTTTAAGGGATAAGATTGAGGAATAAGTCTCTAAAGTAAGATTATAGGTCTCACAGGCCCTAAACAAGGCCTAAAACCAAAACATGTGACCTGTTTATAAGATATTTGTCCTCTAATTGGGTTCCTTTAGACGATTTTTTACACCAAGGATGGTTATTTGGGACTTGACCATGATAGAGGGAGGAAACTTAGTCCCTTAACCATAAAGGAATATCTAGGCATCCATGCCAGTGAATTAAACCTCTAACTACCATTCATGGTACTTTTATGGCATCTTTGGTCTTAAAGTGAGGACATAGGTTCCATGAGAAGCTCTTGAGCATAAGAGATGTGTCATGTGTCCTATGATGATGGTTGATGGAGGAAACCTATGAATTATGCCCTAATGGAAGCTTCTAGGGATTAGTGATCATGAGAAAGACATCAAACCATGGAAAATTTTAAGGGCTATATTTCATCCATGGGTTAATTTTTCATGTTTTTTTCCAAACAAAAATTCACTAGTTTCCACTTTTTTCTAAAATGAAATTTGTCAAAATTCTATATGACATGTGTATTATGCCATAAAAATGCCAAAATTATCTAAAAATTATATAAAATATTTAGAAATTTGACTTTTTTAATAAATAAATCACCCAACAACATTTTATGACTAGCATTCTAATAATTACTAATATTTGACCAGGTTTCTACCATGCGAGATAAACATGTATCCTTAAAATGTTCCCTACATCAAACCACCAAAAAATACCTATTTAGGGTAAGTTTGGTCTCTGGTTAGGGACATGGGTGCCACTAAGAGGTTTTGAGCACCCAAGATAGCTCTAAGGGCCATTGCCATAGTATAGGGAGGAAATTTGGTCTTTATTCTCTAAAGTAAGACTCTAGGGCCTAAGGGCCATGGATTAGGCATTGAGCCACTACAAAGGACTTTCCTAGGGGGTCTTTCTTTATTAATTGGTATATACATATGTGTATTTGGAGGTTTTCACTATTCATGATGAGTCTGAAGACCTTAACTATTGTCAATAGATGAAACTCAAGCTTAACACCATGAATGAAACTTTTAAGATTAAGGGCCATTGATATGACCTCAAACCACCACAGAAGCCACCTTTGAAACATATATTTTGCTTCCTAATGGGGACAGAAGCACCATTTAGATGTTTTGAGCACCAAATAAGAGTGTTAGAGCCTTGATTATGGTTGGGGGGACATGGGTACTAAAACCTAAAGGAATCTTTCAAAGCTTAAGGGTCGTGGTTGAGGACTTGAGTCACCCCAAATAACTTTAATAAGGGATTTTTCCTTTGAGTGGGGTTATGGGTGCCATTATCTTACCAATTTATGAGATGTTTAGTCTTTGAGTGTGCATATGGGCACCATTAAGATGGTTTGAGAGATTCTTTATGGAAAGCATGGATATTTAATAATGCATTCACTTTTGAATTCAAAATATTTTGAGAGGCAATTTGCCCCTTTAATTGCATGTTACATTATTGTGTGTGATCAAATATATAAGTATAAAATATAATCTAAAACAAAATATATATGAAAATTGCATATTAAAAAATTTAAATTAATTTGATTATGTTAAGGACATGTAATTGTACATTAATTTAAATTAAATGAAATGAAAATTTAATAAAACCAATTAATAATTATACAATATGGAAAACATGAAAAATATAATGAATTATAGCAAATAACCATAGCTAAAACTAAAGTATAAATTTATGAGTATAATTTTTTCACTTAATTAAATATTTTTTTATTAAAAACAGTTAATAATTATACAACATGGAGAACTAAAAAATTATAATAAATTACAACTAAGAATTCTAACTAAAACTAATATAAATATACGAGTCTAAATTTTTCATTAAATTAATTACAAACTAATTGATAATTACACAATATGGAAAACATAAAAAATATAATAAATTACAACAAATAAGTATAAATAAAATTAAAGTATAATGAAAAACCAATTAATAATTACACAATATGGAAAACATAAAAAATATAATAAATTATAAAAAATAAGCCTAAATAAAACTAAAGTATAAATTTACGGGTATAATGTTTTCATAGGAATGTAATCAAATGTTTTAAATATCTAATAAATTTTTGGTTGATGAAAAAACAATTAATAAACTTTTAGTTGGTAAAAAACCTAAAAGTTATAAACATTATATAGAAAACATTCTATATTATTGAAAGTTATAATATGAAAACATATTCATTAAATATATAATATTATTTTATATTAAAATTTAAAAAAATCATATTTATTTGTTTAATAATTTATATTACATATTAAATTTTTTAAAATAATCATACTTATTTAATAAAATAAATTAATATTAGTTAATTTAGTTTAATTAAATAATTATTATTATTATTATTTGTGAATAGATTTGTTCAATTATTTGAAAAAATAGTAAATATAAAAAAATATAAAGAAACTTATCATGGTTAAAGTCGATGTATGAGAGAAAAAAAGCTATAAAACATATGATCATGATCATGGTTGAAGTCGGTGTATTTTTAGAAAAAAAACATGGCACAAGTTCACTGACCATCTAATCATAACAAACATAGAATCCAAGGGATGCTTCTCTATTTTACCGTCAGAGTACAACCGATGAATTTGAATTTTGTGACGCTTTCTGTTACTGTTGGATGGTTAAAGCAGTCTTGATCCAATTGAATTTTTTGAATTTATTGGATAGTGGAGGGCTTAAGTTTGAATTTGAACCCTATTTGATTCTTAAACCGCTCTCCCCTTTTTTTTCCTGATGGTCGGCTATTGTATCTCGCAGAGATATGCTCTTTGATATATGTGTCTGCGACTCGCGAGTGTAGAGGATCCCTCTTTGTCTGTCTGTAACTGTATATTAATTTTTGTCTGTCTGTGTGTTTTCCTGTTATTTTCTCTCTCTTGTATGCTATAACTCCTTGTTGGTTTGTTCTGCAGCGAAACAGAGGAAGCAATCAGCAGCGGAATTCTGCTAAAGGGTTTAAGCTCTCAGTTCAGTGATTTTGCAACACTAATTCCTTAATTTTTTCTTGTATGTTATAAGTTCGTGTTGGTTTGCTCTGAATTAGTTTTTGTGATTTCTAATTATCAATACATTGGAGGTAATCAACTACAATTGGATCAGCTTTCCTCATATCTACTGTAATTTTGCAACGGTAATTCCTTATTTCTTTCTCGTATTTTATAACTTCTAACACAGTAGCAGAGTAGCTGAATTTAGGTAAAGGGTTTAAGCTTTCACATCTACAGTGATTTTGCAACGGTAATTCCTGATTTCTTTCTTGTATGTTATAACTTCTAACAGAGGAGGCAATCAGTAGCGGAATTCTGGTAAAGGGTTTAAGCTCTCAGATCTACAGTGATTTTGCAACGGTAATTCCTTCTTTCTTTCTTGTATGTTTATTTCTCTCAGTTAGTTTTTGTGGTTTCTAATTATCAATATATTGAAGGTAATCAACTGCAACTGGATGGGCTTTTTTGTGATCGGCTTTTTTGTAAAGCGTTTAAGTAGCTCAAAAGAAAAAGAATATTTCGCCCTTTGTACCAGCCGAATGATTTTTTTAGCAAGAGGACCTATGCATTATACATTCATATCTACACTCATTTCTCTAATTTTTGGCTCTCAAACATCTTTATTAAACTGGTCGTGATCTTTGGAGTACATGGGTTTTCATAGTTTTTTTTTAATTGTCAACGTAAGAATTCATTTCTACAGATAGTATGGTTATCTTATGTGAAGGATTGTTCATGTATGGATAATTTATTTGATAATTTTTGGGTTTCATAGTATTGGTGTCGTGTTAACAATAGATTTAAAACACACATGCAAACTTCATAAATTTGTAAAGGGATGTCGCCTTTGCTTTTTAGATTTTCTTTTATTTGGTTGATTTTGAACTTTGAAATAAATGCATTATTATCCGACAATTCTATTCTAATTCTAAATATTTGTTTTCAGGTTGTCGTAACTGGAGGCTAAACCAACCAAACTTACTGCAAAAAAAAGAAGCACAAGCAAAGAGCAACAATGAGAGATGATGAACAGAACCCTTCCTACAATCTACCAAAGGTATGCAGTAAAAGAATGTAGATAATAATATCCTGACATTTCTTTGAACAACCTTCACTGGAGTGTTTACGGTTCCATTTCCAGAAATCTTTTGGATCCTATGCTATGTATCATTTATGTCTTGTAATATTTTTCGTCTATCTTTGCATTAATAGGGTTTTCCAAAAACGTATTTGATATGTTTTTCCTCTGGTAAATTTTTGGTATTTCATATATGATTTTCTGGTTTTTCATATGTTTTCCCTCTGGTAATTTTCTGTTTTCTTAACTCTATGTGAGACAGTTGAGGAGACCGACAAACATACATTGGAGGTACTCAACTTCATATGTAATTTTCTGGTTTTTCTTATGTTTTCCCTCTGGCGATTTTTTATTTTCTTCACTCTGTATGACA
Source organism: Pseudotsuga menziesii (assembly GCA_001517045.1). NCBI lineage: Eukaryota > Viridiplantae > Streptophyta > Pinopsida > Pinales > Pinaceae > Pseudotsuga > Pseudotsuga menziesii. The sequence continues at coordinate 333,524 of LPNX010673168.1, read as the reverse complement.
CAGTGGAGGAGACCGACATTGGAGGTACTCAACTTCAGCGGCTTCCTTGTGAAGGCTTTAAGTTCAGATGAAGAAGAATACTTTACCCTTTGAACAACTAAATCATTATTTAGCAACGAAACCTATGGTCTCCCATCTGGCGTGATTTTTCAAAAACAAATCCACTTTAATAGGTTTATCAAAAGTGTAATTAGTTAAATCATGGTTTTCTATAGTTTTCTGTAAATTTTCATCTTAACAATCACAAATACCAATATTATTCATAGGATAAGCATTTGAGATATTTTAGTTGGTCATTAGTCTGGGCATGGGCGCTAATGATGGATTAACACAACTGCAAACCTCACAAATATGTAAATGGATGATGCCCTTAAGCTCTCGAGAACATTTGATTTTCTTAAATATAGGTGAATGTGTGAATTGTAACTTTTTTTTCATGTCATCCTTAGTAGGTGAAGGCTAAACCCAAGACACCCGTAAGCTGAAGACGCAGAGTAGAAGATGAAAAATGTAAACAGAATGTTGCGTTGACATAGAATTCCAATGTAACAAGGATATGCAAATGATTATTATTAATTTTTAGTTGCCATGTTTTCTTCAGGTAAATATTATCTTATAAATAACTAAATAACTAAATAAATTACGTTGTATTTCCTTTCTCATTTCCCATTACAATATTATCTTATACAGAATTAACTAAATAAATTAGGTTGTATTTCCTTTCCCATTTCCAATTACCCATGCTCTTGGCCCCTTTCAAATTGCCAATTACTCAAGCTGGTAGGAGTAGTAAATTACAAGTTGTTTAAGACGAAGGGCTTTTTGCTTCTCCATGTAAAATTACCTTTATTGTCTTGGGTACTGAGGAGATTTATCAGTTGGTTGATATGGTATTCAAAGGAACTGGGGATGGGTATGGATCCATGGCGATAGATTCTCGATTTGTGGATTTTAATATTAATTGTTCTGATTCTTCATAGTAAGATGTTTTATATTTTATTTTATATACGGTTTAAATGATTGTATTAAATTTATTTTGGTTGATAGATTAATTTGTGTAGTAATAGTAAAATTTTATTGCAGGAAAAAAAATTAAGGATCATTACAAGGCTTCGGCTCATAGCAGGAAGAGTACAATGGAAATGATTGAATGATACATCAGATTATCAACAACAACAGGTATGTTCCCGACTTTTGAAGATAAGTTTGTTTGTATTTTTTATTTTTAGTAATGAGAATCTATTTTCTTAGTAACTGTTATTATCGGGAAATTTGATATAATTGAGTAAAGAAAAGTTATTTGTTTTTAACTCATTGTTAATTCTCTTGGACAACACTCTCATATAATTATTAAAAAATAAGTGTTTTCTACTAATCTTAGAATTACTATTCTAATATATTTTTATCCCATTTTTAATTAATATATTTAATTTTAATTTATTTTAATTCAATCCTTGACCTTGGTTCTAATACTTTCAATATTCTCAAAATTATTTTATTAATATAGGCTGATCAATCTTTGTTATTATAATATTTATGTATCATTTTATTAAAAAAATATTCTAGTAACTAAAATTTAAAACAAATTTAAATTTTGTTTATGATAGAGAGGCTCCTCTTATTTATTAATTTTTTCTAATATGCATTTACTTTTTTTTATTATATTTTTTATTTCTTTATATCATTTTTTTCTTAATTTTTTTAATTAAAACTCATCCATTTTATTATTTTTTTCTATTAAAATAATAATTTTAAACTTTTTATATGATTTTATTTATTCTTAAAATGTTTAAAATATATTTTTTAATATAAAAAACTTTTATTTATTTTTTTAAAATATTTAAAATATATTTTTTAATATCAAAAACTTTTATATATTTTTTTAAAATATTTTATTTATTTTTAATATATTGCTTTCCAGATCTTCTGTGTGTGAACTCGACTTTTCTTTTATTCTTTTATAATTAAAGGAATCTATGCTAGATTTAAATTCCTTCTCTGCCATGTATTTTGACCAGCAAGCTTTATAATTCATGATTGGATGGAATTAATAATCTCAAAAGACATTGAAAACCACCAACACCCAGCAACAGAAAGTTGGGATTATATATTCCTCTACCAGAAAGTTGGGATTATTATATTATTTATATATATTTTAAATTTTAAAATTTAATGTCAGTGTTTGAATTTTTATTATAATATTTATATATTATTTTAAAATTTTAAAACTTAATGTAATTATTAATTTTTTAATTATCATTTAATTAGTTCTTCTTAACTATCCATTTTTACTAGCTTGATTTTATGTTTATTCATATTTTATTTTATTTTATTTTTTATATTTTTATATTAATTTTTTTAAAAATGTTTATTAATTAGAAATATTTTATTATTATTTTCAATTAGTTCTTTTTTCTTCTAATATATGATTTCAATATTTATATATAATTTTGTCAAATATAATTTATTTACTTTTACTTAGTTTTTGCTTTTCATAAAATCAATAACCTTTTTAAGTTCTACTTTACTTTTTTTTATTCTATCACTTTATTAAGATTTATTAATTATAAATTATAGATAAAATGTTAATTATAAACTATATATATTATAAAATCTTATTATTCAGTCAACTTTCTCTCGTCCACCGGGGTTTAACCTCTCCATTATCACGATTTATCAGAATCCACAGCACCGTTTGGTAATATGCTTTCCCTTTCATTCCCTGTAGACCCCATATGCACAACAAATATTAGTGTAAGAGCTTGCATGATTTTTTATTTGGACCAATTTCTACTCCCATAATGATACTAGCAAGTAACATGCGGTTCTTTTTGTTTGAAAAATGTATTATATTTAGTCAGGATATCGGTTGCTTTGGGTTGAAAAAATTACTACGAAAATGATAAAAATAAATTAAAATGCTGTCGTTATAAAGATTTAGTCAAATATTAAATGCACTCAAAATGTGTTAAGCGTGCCACCCACCTTTCTGTACAATCTATTAAGCGTGCCACCCATGTACACGGTAGGTCCATGTACAACTAGGTAGGTATGGGTACACGGTAGCGAGCAGTTATCATGGTAATATAGCTCATCAATCTAAGTGTGACATGATGGTCATATTCCCCCCCGGAAAGCTAACCTCAACTAGTCATTATTTTTTTCTTTCTTTTATATTAAATAATAGTGGTAAAATGCCTATAAAATAAAATATGATGTTGTTAAGGTTTTTTTTTCAAAGGTTATTAGTAAATAAATTTGTTTAAAATTGATGTTAGTAATTGAGTTTGCAAAATATTAGTAATTAAATTTGATTGAAATTGGTTTTATGCATATTTTATAATCTCACATTGTATTGAATTTTTTCATTAAGCTTGCAAAATATAAGCAATTGTTTCATTGAAATTATTTTTATATTTATTCTATGATTTGATAGTTTGGATGTTGAAATAATTTAGTGTTTTCTTAGATTATAACTGCTATCTTATTTACTTTTACTTTTAATGATAGTGAATTGTTTAAAAAAAAAATTCATGGTTAATATATCTTTATTTTATATTTATAAATTTACTTGGAATATTAAATGGGAATAAGATTATAGAAAATCTTTGATTTTATGGATATTATATTGTATACATTTTTCTTATAGTGTTTACATTAGTATGTTGGCCATAATAATTCTATTCAAAGTCTTGTGTAGAGTGTTTTCAAAGGACCATTTTGGGAAATTGCCTGGAAACAATTTCCTAACTCGGTATCTTGACACATGTGCCTTTTGTTGTAACTGGGAACTGGGACGCCGTTGCGCTAGTAATAGGTGGAGGGAGGTAACTCCCAGAGAAGCCCTCCTAGTACACCCCAAGCTGGGTGGTCGACCATGTATACACAAGGTTTTTAAAGTGATCTAACGAGGGACCCCCCTTTGTTGGCACTCTATTCATGCAGCCTAGGAGCTAGGATTTCTTTCCTTAGTAATTATACCAAACACTTAACACTTAATATAACATTTTAAAACCTTATCGACTTTAACCCCTATAACACATAACCCCTCTAAATCTTAGCTACTTTGGCCACTATATCATCCTACCCATATAACTTATAACCACTAACTTTTAGAACATAAACATTGATAAATCCTACTAGTGTTAACTTTTATAAGTCCTAAACCATTGGAAATTTAAACCTTTACAAGTCTTGTGTCCCTTAATATTAAACCTTAATACACATAACACCTAAATTTTATAACCCAAATCCTAATCACTATAATTATTATGACCATAATACCAAAACCCTATAACTCTTAACTATATACCAACTACTTAATTATACCCTACTCTCTAACTTCACTACTCCTCCCAAAACCCATGACCTTATTGATCTATATCTCACTACTCCTTCCTCCCGTTACCCCTAATCACCCCCCCTTAGCTCTCGCTCCCTCTCCCTCTCTCTCTCTCTCTCTCTCTCTCTCTCTCTCTCTCTCTCTACCCCCGCTTCTCTATAATTTCCCTTGTCCTCTCCAAACCCCTAACCACCTCAATATCTATCTCTTTATCTCCCCTAACACCCCTCCTCCCCACTACCTTTAATATCCCCCTGCTATCTCTAACTACCCTCCTCCTTCCCAAACCCCCTCCTACCCCTACCCATAACACACACATATGTCTCTCTCTTTAACCTCTGTCACTCTACTCATCATGCCCCCTCTATATTTCCCTCGTCCCTTTTATACTGACCTTACCCATATCCCCTCATCTCCATCTCTCCTAATCCCTCTACCCCTAAATCTTCTCTCTCTATCTACACCACACTCACTCACTCATCAGGTATACCCCCTTATCTCTAACTTCCATATTATTCCCCAAACCCTTCACCCTCCTGATATGTAGCTCTTTCTCTCCCATAACCCCCTCCTCAACCCTACCCCTAATAAATTACCTCTTATCTCTCTCTCTCTCTCTCTCTCTCTCTCTCTCTCCACCTACCCCTAATCCCCACCCCTCTCTCCCTTCACCTAATACCTAACAGCATTGTCTCTCTATCTCTCTCACAAAAACACTTGGTATTATCTCCCCAACCACCAACATCCTTCCTCCCTCGTTCTCTCTCTCCCCTCTCTCTCTTTCCCCCCACCCCTCCACCTACCCCTAACCCTCACCCATATCTTTCTCCAAAAATTCCTAACACCAACCTTTTACCCCTCTCTCCCTCTATATTTACACCCCTCTCTCTTTCCCCCC
>LPNX010673168.1:292596-318100 GCA_001517045.1 Pseudotsuga menziesii | reverse complement strand
TCTCTCTCTCTCTCTCTCTCTCTCTCTCTCTCTCTCTCTCTCTCTCTCTCTCTCTCTATTTTAACCCCCTACTCTACCTATCCATAACCTCTCATTCTCACTCTCCCCTAATCCATATACCCCTAACCCCACAACTTTCTCTCTCCCAACCCAATATACCCCATCCTCTATCTCTGTCTACATGCTAACTCCTCTCTCTCTCTTACTCCTACTACTAAGAACCCACTCTTTTTCTCTCTCTTTCTCTCATACACGCCCTCTTTTTCCATATCTTATAATCTCCCACCACTAACTACCCTCCCATATCTCTCTCTCTCTCTAGCCCCTATTACCACCATTCTAAAGGATTTCCCTCCTATTGAAACCCCTAACCCCCTCAATCTCTATATATTTCTCTCTCCCAACCCCCCTCCTACCCACTAGACATAATCACCACTTCTCTCTCTCTCTAACCTATGTTCACTTAAAATTCCCTCCTCCCTAAACCACTATACTACTTGATATTTATCTACTCAAAACCCCCTCATATTGCTAACTATAATCACCAACTCACTCCAACCAACCACTCTCTCTCTTTCTTTATACCCCTAATATCCATCTATCTTGCTAATTAATCTCTTACTCTACATACCCCTAATCCCCCTCTCTCTAACCTAATATATCTCATAGATATGACCTCTCTCTCTCTCTCCATACCCACACCCACCCATTTAGCAACTAAAGCCCCTTCTCTATAACTTCTCTACTCCTCATCAAACCCCTGACACTCTTGATATCTATCTATTTCTCTCCCCCAACCCCTCTCCTCCCCTAGCTCCAATCACCTCCTTCAACTCTCTCTCTCTCTCTCTCTCTCTCTCTCTCTCTCTCTCTCTCAACCTGTTACTCTGTAATTTATCACTAACGTTCTCATCTTTCTCTATCCCCATAATCCCTAAATCTCTCTCCCTCTCTCTCTCCCTCTCTCTCTCTCTCTCATACACAAACACACTCACCACCCTACTCCCACCCTTACCACTGACCCCCCTCCTACTCATAAACCTTTCTAACCCCCTATCCATCTTTCCTCTACTCCTCCTTTCCCTAAACCCCATGCATTTGTTTCTCTTCCAACAACTCAACACACACCCTCTCTCCCTCTTCCTTTCTCTTTACCCCTATCCCCATTGGCCCCCCTCCCTCTTCCCTTACTCCCTAACACTCCCCATGCTCTCTCTCTCTCTCTCTCTCTCTCTCTCTCTCTCTCTCTATTACAGTCAAACCTATATTTTCATCCCTCTAACTAACCCCCTTCTAACCTTTGTCTTTCTCTCCCCTCCTACCTTAAACCTTACTAAAAATACTAACACATTGTCTCTCTCCCCTCCCTATTCTCTCTCTCTCTCTCTCTCTCTCTCTCTCTCTCTCTCTCTCTCTCTTAACCCCCTACTCCACCAATGCCTAACCCCCATCCCTCTATCTCCTCTAGTACATAGCACCCCTATATATCTTTCTCTCTCTCTCTCTCACACACACATACACACACATTCACTTCCCCACTCCATTCCAAAAATATAGCATCCCTCCTCCCTCATTATTTATCTCCACTTTTACCCTAACACTTACTAACCCCATTCTCTATCTCTCCCCCTAATCCTCCACTTAGCACTAACCCCCACCCATATATCTCTCCCTAAATCCCTTAATAACCTCCCTCTCTTGCTCTTTGTTTACCCCATGGGGACTTCACTTAGTGAACCTCTCACATAGCACGTGTGATCATGGGATATTAAAGAATACCATTAATTTTGAGAGATATTGACCCAAACTCTTTTTGTTGAAACCCCCTCCCAATACTTAAAACTTCCTCCCCACCCCATTTTATACCTCAATCCTTATAAACCACCCTACCCACCCGCACCTTAAACCCCTCATACCCCTAATACCTGCAATATATTGGTTTGATTTTTTATAATTTTAAAACCCACAATATGAACTAACGTGATAGGATATTGGTAAACAAGTGAAGACCCCGTGCTTTACCCCTATCCTCTCTCTCTCTCTCTCTCTCATATCCTTAATAACCCACCTTTATATGTTTATGCTAATCACCCTCCCCCTACCACTAACCACCCCGAACACCATCTCTCTCTCTCTATGTCTCTATCTCCACCTCCCATATCTCCCACTATACTCCACCCCTTATCTTTAACTTCCCTTCTCATACATAAACCCATAATACCTACAATCTCTCTCTCTCTCTCTCTCTCTCTCTCTCTCTCTCTCTCTCTCTCCACTTGACCCCCCACTCTTCATCCGATTATCCATAATCCCCTCCTCTCTCTCCATAATCCCCCTCCTACTTCCCCTACTCCTAACTCCCCTCTCTCTCTCTCATAACTCCACTCCCCAATACCACCTCTTTCTCTCTCTCTCTCTACTTAAAACCCCTTCACTCCTTAATTATATACCCTTTCTCTATAATTTCCCTACTACTCACAAAACCTCCAAATTCTTGATCTTTATTTCTCTATCTTCCCCAACCCCCCTCCACCCTACCCTTAATAACCCCCTTACCTCTCTCTCTCTCTCTACTAGCCCTAACCCCTGACTTTTATCTCACCCACTACTTCCTAACAATGCATTACTCTCTCTCTCTCTCTCTCTCTCTCTCTCTCTCTCTCTAACAAAAACCCACTCACCCCCATACTCCCACCACTACAACTAAATCCCCTCCTCCCTCTCTCTCCCCCCTCCTCTCCCTAACCATTACTAAATCCCTCTCTCACTCTCTCCCTCTCTCCCTTACTCATGTCCATAACCCTAACACACAACCCTATAACACACTCCCTTTGTCCCTCTCTCTCTCTCTCTCTTACTAATAGCGACTCCCTTATGCTCTCTCTCTCCCCCACTATCTATAATCCCCCCCTCTCTCTATATGATTCTGATAATAGTCCTCCCCCTATTACTAACAATTACCCCATCATATCTATCCCTATATACCCCACCTCCATGCCCACCTCTCTCTCTTTCTTTATATATATATATATATATCTCCCCCTCTCTCTCTACTCCCACTTTATCTTTAGTTACTCTCCTTCACAAACTAATAACCCTACAAATCTCTCTCTCTCTCTCTACCCCTAAAACCCATTCCTCATCCCCATATCTCTACCATATTTCATTCTCTCTCTCCACTACTTTTTAACCTACCCGTAACCCCCACCAATTTCTTTCTACACCAACACAGTAACACCCACCCTCTATCCCTCTCTCTATTCCTCCCTTCCTTTCTCTCTCTTGATCCCTAACTCCCCTCTCTCCTTAAAATCCCCTCTATCAGTCTCTCTCCTACTCCCCACCAAACTCCCGCCTAATACCACTAACCTCCCTCCTTCCAATTACCCTTACCAACCATCTCTCTCACTCTTTCTCTCTCTCTTTATCCACTAATCCACATATCCCTAATCCCCACTTATTTCTCTTTCCCCCAATCCCCTAACAAATGACCTATCTCACCCCCTCTCTCTACCCTTAACCCCACCCATTCTCTATCTTCGTCTCATTCTCTCTCCTACTACAAATAGCCACCCCATCACATTATCTATCTCTTTCTTCACTACCAATAATCCCCCTACTATGTTTCTTCTCATCCCCCTACTCTTGCTACCATAAACTATCCTCCCCATCTCTCCCCCAATATACCACCACCTCCTTGACAATCTCTCTCTCTCTCTCTCTCTCTCTCTCTCTCTCTATCTCTCTCTCTCCATACACCACACCCACACACTCATCATATATACCACCTTTTTCTTTAACTTCCCTAGTCCTCGCAAAATCCCTAACCCTCTTAATCTCTAAATATTTGTCCCCCATAACCCCCATCCTCCCCCTACCCCTAATATATTCCCCCTTAGCTCTCTCTCTCTTTCTTAACCCCCTACTCCACCTACCCATAACCCCCATCCCTCTGTCTCTTCCCCTACTCCTTAACACTTCTCTCTCTCTCTCTCTGTCCCACTATTTATCTCTCTCACAAACATTCATTTCCCACTCTTTTCCCAAAACATAACATCCCTCCTCCTTCATTATTTCCCTCCCCACTACTCCTCCACCTACCCCTAACTCTCACCCCTATATCTCTCCCTACATATCCTAACAACCTCCCTCTCTCCCTCTCTATTTACCCCTACCCCCCCTCTCTCTCCTAACCTTGATCCCCCACATCTTTATCTCTTTACTCATCACCCTCCCCTACCACTAAACACCCACCACCACCACCACCTCTCTATACTAGTCTACTCCACACCCCCACACTCCTCAAATATACTTTCCTTATCTATAACTGCACTATTCCTCCCCAAACACCTAACCTTCCTAGTATCCATATTTTCCTCTTTCCAGTCCCCTCCTCCCCTATCTCTATCACCCCCCTTGGATCTCTCTCTCTCTCTCAACCCAATACTAATATAACTATCCCTTACGCCCACCCATTTATCTCTTGTAGTAATCCTTAGAACCCCCTTCTCTCTCTCACTCTATCTAACACAAACACACACACACACACACATCTTACTCTCACCGCAAACCAAATCCATACTCCCTCCCTCTTCCCCCCACTCCTCTCCCTAGACCCTACTAAATCTCTCTTCACTCACTCTCTATCTCTCTCTCATGTACTCCTCTACCTACCTCTAACCCCCACCCTTTTCTCTATCCCCCAACCCCCTAACACTTTACCTCTCCTTACCCCTAACACCACCCGTCTCTCTATCCCATAACCAAACCATCTCTCTCTCTCTCTCCTACAAATAACCGCTCCCTTATTCTCTCTCTCTCTCTCTCCTACAAATAACCGCTCCCTTATTCTCTCTCTCTCTCCCACTATCTATAAGCTCATCCTCTTTATATGTTTCTACTAATTCCCCTCCCCCTATTACTAACCATCTCCCCAACTCTATGTCCACCCCTCTCTCTCTCTCTACACTCCCCATTTATCCTTAACTATTCTCCTCCTCCCCAAACCCATAACCCACCAAATCTCTATCTCTCTATCCCTAGACCACTTCTTTCCATCCCTCTATCCATGCACTATTTCACTCTATCTCTCCCCTACTTCTTAACCTACCCCTAACCCCCACAAATTTATCTCTCCACCAAGACACTAATATCCACCATATGTCCCTCTCTTTATATACCTATAACTCCCCTCTCTCTCCTTAAAACCCCATCTCTATATCTCCTACTCCTACGAATAACTTCTCTCTCTCTCTCTCTCCATACCCCCCCTTCTCTCTAATTTCCCTCCTCCTCCCCAAACCCCTAACCCCTAACCCCTAAAATGCATATCCCTTTATCTCCCCCAATACCACTCTTAACCACCACCCCTAATAACCACTCCTCTAACTCTCTCTCTCTCTCTCACTCCCATCTGAACCACTTAGCCCCTCTCTCTCTTTATACCCTGAAACCACCCACTCATAAAGTATTCCCGACCCCTCTCTCTCACCCACCCCTCTCTAAGACTCCCCATTATCTCTCTCTCTCTCTCTCCCACACACACACACACACACACACACAAACACTTACCACCAAAATCCCACCCCCTACAACTAACCTCCCTCTTTAATTTCTTTCTCTCCTAATCCTTCCCATTACCCTTATTAACGATCTCTCTCAATGTCTCCCTCTATCCCCTACTCTAGATATCTCTAATCCCCACTTATTTATCTCTCCCCCGATCCCTAACAAATACCCTATAACCCCCTTTCATTCTACCTCTAACCCCACCCTCTCTCTATCCCTAACCCCACCCATTCTTTGTCTCTATCTATATATCTCTCCTACTCCTAGAACTAACCACCCCATCACATTACCTCTTATCCACCACCAATAATCCCCCCTCATTTTATGTTTCTTCTAATCCCCCTACCATCTCTCTCCCTAGATACCACTGCCTCCTTTCCAGCATCTCTCTCTCTCTTCCCCCACTCTCTTTCCCCCCGTCTCTCTTTATACACCACACCCACACACTTACTAGGTATACCACCCATGTCTCTAAGTCCCCTACTCCTCCACAACCCCTAACTCTATTGATCTATAACTCTTTCTCCCCCATAACCCCCATCCCCCCCTTAACCCTAATACAATTTTCCTTGGATCTCTCTCTCTCTCTCTCTCTCTCTCTCTCTCTCTCTTCCCCTACTCCTTAAAATTCCTGACTCTCTCTCTCTTTGTTTATATCTCTCACACACATTCACTTCCCTACTCCTTCCCCAAAATATAGCATCCCTCATCCATTGCTATTACTCCCTCCTCTCCCCCCAACTCTTACTAATCTCCCTCTTTATCTCTCCCCTCTACTTGTCCACCTACCAAAAACCATCACAACTATATCTCTCCCCAAATCCCCTAACAATCTCCCCCCCTCTCTCTCTCTCTCTCCCCTAGCCATAATCCCCCATCTCTCTATGTTTATTCTAATCACCCACCATGACCATCTCTCTCCCTCTCCATATCTATCTCCCTCTCTCTCTCTCCCCCTCTCTATGTATATTTTCCCACATCCCATCTCTCCCCATATACTCCACCTATTCTCTTTAACTTCACTTCTCATCCTTAAACCCATAATCCCCATAATCTCTCTCTCTCTCTCTCTCTCTCTCTCTCTCTCTCTCTATGTATCTATCCCCTCCTCCCATCTCTCCCCTATACTCCACCTATTCTCTTTAACTTTAATTCTCATCCTTAAACCCATAATCCCCACAATCTCTCTCTCTCTCTCTCCTCTTCTCTCTCCACTCAAACATAGAATCTTGATCTCCATATGCATACCACCATCATATATCTCCCTAACCCCCTCCTATTCCCCATACCCCTAAATCCCAACATCTCACTCATACCCCACTCCCCCAACCCACTTAATATTTCTCTTTATCTTCCCCAACCCCTCATTCTCCACCCAACCCTCAATAACCCCCCTTTTATCTCTCTCTATCTCTCTCTCTCTATGTCTCCCTCTCCCTGACTTAATACAACACCTACAACTAACCCCCATCCCTCCTCTCCCTCTCTCTCTCTCTCTATGTCTCTATCTCCCTAACTTAATCAAACACCTACAACTAACCCCCTTCCCCCACCCTCTCCCTCCCTCTCTCTCTCTCTCTCTCTCTCTCTCTCTCTCTCTCTCCCCAATCCTCCTCCTAACCATTAGTAACACCCTCTCTCATTCTCTCCCTCCCTTATGCTTACACCTATCCTAGACCCCCACCCCATTTTCTCTCCTCCAAACCCACTGTTATACCCTATGTAACTCTATCTCTACCCATGTCCTTCCTCTCTCTCTTGAACCCCATCTCCCCTCTCTCTCTGCCTCACCCACCCCTCTCTCTCTCTCAATATCCCTCTTGCTACTCCACACCTGCACAATACTCAACTATAACCCCCTTATTTCTAGTTACATTACTCTTCAACAAATTCTTAAGCCTCCTAATCTCTATCTCTTTCTCCCCCCTAACCCTCATCCTCCACCATACTACTAATAAAGCCCCTCTCATCTCTCTCTCTCTCTATCAACTCCCTACTAATCTACCTAACCCCAACCCACACAATTTTTTCTCTACTAGTACTAGCGCTACTCTTTCTCTCTAACACACACAAACTCAACCCCATACTCCCACCACTACAACTAAATCCCCTCCTCCTGCACAAACCCCCTCCTACCCCTACCCATAATCACCCCCACATATCTCTCTCTTTGTAGCCTCTCTCACTCTACTCGTAACCCCCCCCCTCTCTCTCCCTAGCCCCTATCCTATTTTCCTTACACCTAACCCCCCAACTCTATATCTCACATAATCACTCTATCCCTATCCCCTCCCTCTCTCTCCCTACCCCACACCCACCCACTCATCAAGTATAAACCCCCTTCTCTCTAGTTTCCCTACTCTTCCTAAAACCCCTAACCCTATTGATCTCTAACTATTTCTCTCCCATAACCCCCCTCCTTTCCCCTAACCCTAATAAATACTCTCTCTCTCTCTCTCTCTCTCTCTAAGCCTCTACTCCATGTACCCAAAACCCCCACCCCCCCCTCTCTCTCTCTCTATGATCTCCTACTACCTAAGACCCCCAAATATCTAATCTCTCTTTATCTCTCTCTCTCTCTCTCTCTCTCACACACACACACACACACTCATCCCTCTCTCTTTCTCTCCTCTCTCCCCTAACCATTACTAACACCCCTCTCTCTCCCCACCACTCTTCCACCTACCTCTAACCCCTACCACTATGTCTCTCCACAAATCCCATAACACCAACCCTCTCTCCCTCTCTCTTTACCCACTGCGCTCTCTCTCTCTCTCTCTCCAATACCCTAATCCCCCCATCTCCCTATGTTTCTCATAATGACCCCCCCTCCCCCTATCACTAACCACCCCTAACATCTATCTCTCTCTTTCTCTATCTCTCTCTATGTAGATAACCTCATCTCCCATCTATCCACTTATACTTCCCCTCTTCAATTTAACTTCCCTTCTCTTTAAACCCATAATCCCCATAATATATCTGTTTATCTCTCTAAACATAACACCCCTAGTCTTCATCCACCTATGACTAAGCCCCTCGTCTCTCTATTTTTCTCCTAATGACCCTCCCTCCCTATCACTAACCACCCCTATCAGAAACCACCCTTAACATCTCTCTCTGTCTCTCTATGTATCTACCCCCACCTCCCATCTCTCCCCCCATACTCCCCCTCTTATATTTAACTTCCCTTCTCCTCCTTAAACCCATAATCCCCACAATATCTCTCTTTATATCTCTAAACCTAACCTCCATCCACCTATCCCTACAGACACCTCTCCCCTTAAGCCTCCTCCATCTATAGCTACCCCTAACCCCCATATCTCTCATAATATCACCCCCATACCAATTCTCTCTCTATCTTTCTCTTTCTAATATTAACCCCCCACTTTTAATCTATACCCCCCTTCTCTCTAGTTTTCCAACTACTCAAAAAACCCCTAAACATATTGATCTATATCTCTTTATTTCCCAAAACCCACCTCATCCCCCCTACCCCTAATCATCACTTATTTGTCTCTCTACATACTCCTAAACACTCCCCCCCATCTCTCTCTCTCACAAACCCCTAATCTCACACCTACAACTATACCTCCTCATCTCTCCCTCTCTCTCTCTCTCTTTCTTCTCAAATCCCCCTATCAATTACAAAACACTCTCTCTCATTCTCTCTCCCCCTATCCTCCCTCTCTCTCCCTAACCCCCACCCTCTCTCTCTCTCTCTTTCTTCTCAAATCCCCCTATCAATTACAAAACACTCTCTCTCATTCTCTCTCCCCCTATCCTCCCTCTCTCTCCCTAACCCCCACCCTCTCTCTCTCTCTCCCATACTCCTATCAATAACGACCTCTCTCTTCCTCTCAAATTATTTCCTCTCTATCTTACTCTTCCTCTTGCTAGTCCACACCCACACACTCATAAAATATACCCCCCATTCTCTCTAATTGCACTACTCCTCCCCAAACCCCTAACCCTATTAATTTGTTTCTCTTTCTATCCCAAACCCCCTCCTCCCATATATCTATCACCCCCCCTGGGAAATATCTCTCTCAAACCCCTATTAATCTAACTATCCCTAAAACCCACCCATTTTTCTATTTTGATACTCCCTAAAACTTCCTACTCTCTCTCTCTATCTCTCTCTCTCTCTCTCTCTCTTGCTCTAACACACTCACTAATCCCCATACTTCCACCACTATAAATGAATCACCTCCTCACTCTCTCTCCCCCATCCTCTCCCTAACCATTCCAAAATCCATCTCTCACGCACTCTCTCTTTCCCTTAGTCTAACTACCCCTAACCCTCGCCCCTTTCTCTCTCCCTAAACCCCCCCACTCTCTCTCCATAACCTCTCTTCTCTCTTATTTCCCTCCTCTCCAAACATCTAATCATAACTTATCTCTCCCTCTCCTTCTCTCACTCATATCCCACTAGCCCTCTCTCTCTCACTCTACCCAAAACCCACCCACTCTTCATGTACACCCACACCTCTCTCTCTCTCCTTCTCCCCTCTAATACCCCTTAGTGCATATCTCTTTCTCTCTCTTGCAATCACCACCAAAGTCCAACTCCTGCCACTAACCTCCCTCCTCCCTCACTTTCCTTCCCCCTCCTCTCTATAACCCTTGCTAACATTCTCTCTCTCACACTCTCTTTCCCCCCTACTTTATATATCCATAATCCACACATGTTTCTCTCTACCCCAACCCTCTAACAAACTCCCTATCTCTATCTCTCTCTACCTCCAACCCCACCCTCTCTCTCTCTACAACTAACCCCACCCACTCTCTCTCTCTCTCTCTCTACTCCTACAACCAACAAACCCCTTAATACATATCTCTCTTTATCCCACTATCCATAATCCCACCTCCTAAGTTTATAATAATACCTATCCTGCTACCACAAACCATCCCACCACCATCTCTCTCCCTATATATCACAAAATCCATGCGCACATATCCTTCCCTTCCTCTCTCTCTCTCTCCCTTACTCCAAATATCCCTAATCCCCATATGTTTCTCTCTACCCCAACCCTCTAACAAATTCCCTATCTCCATCTCTCTCTACCTCCAACTCCACTCCCTCTCTCTCTAAACTAACCCCAACCACTCTCTCTCTCTATCTACTCCTACAACCAAAAATCCCCTTAAACCATCTCTCTCTTTATCCCGCTATCCATAATCTCCCCTCCTTCTAAGTTTCTAATAATATAACTCCTCCTACCACAAATCATCCCCCCACCATCTCTCTCCTTATATACCACAAAATCCCTTCCCACATATCCCTCCCCCCCTCTCTCTATCTCTCTTTCTGTCTTTCTCTCTCTCCCACACCATTTATATATCTATTTCTCTCTCTTCCCACACTCTCTCTCTCCCTACCCCATTCTTTCTTACCCCACGCCCACCCACTCATAAGGTATACCCCCCTTGTCTTTAGCTCTCTTACTCCTCCCCAAACCCATATCCCTTTTGTTCTCTAACTCTTCCTCCCCCGTAAACCCCATCCCCCATACCCCTAATAAATTCCCCCTTGTATCTCTCTCTCTCTCTCAACCCCCTAATCCACCTTATGCTAACCCCCACCCTTCTCTCTGTCACATTATCTATTTCACACACACGCATTGTCTAGTCCCTCCCCCAAAACTAGCATCCAACCTCCCTTGGTATTTCTCTACCCTCTCCCCCTAACCGTTACACACCACCTTCTCCCTCTCCCAACTATTCCTCCACCTACCCCTAAACCCCACCTCTATCTCTCTCCCAAAATCCTGTAACACTCACTCTCTCTCCCTCTCTCTTTCTCTCTCTACACCAAACCCCCCAATACTCATCCCCCTATCCTTACCCCCCTTCTCTGTCTCTCTCTCTCCCTAAACACCATCCTCATCCCCCTACCCCTACCTCCCCTTATCTCTCATAAACTCACTCCTACATACCA
Organism: Pseudotsuga menziesii; assembly: GCA_001517045.1. NCBI lineage: Eukaryota > Viridiplantae > Streptophyta > Pinopsida > Pinales > Pinaceae > Pseudotsuga > Pseudotsuga menziesii. The sequence continues at coordinate 306,594 of LPNX010673168.1, read as the reverse complement.
CTTCTCTCTCTTTCTCTCTCATAACCCCACTCCCCCATACCACTTGTCATTTTCTCTCTCTCTCTGTCTCTACTCCCAACCACATAACCCCTCAACTATACCCCCTTTCTCTCTAATTTACCTGTTAGTCATAAAACCCATAAACTTCTTGATCTCAATCTTTCTTATCTCCCCCAATCCCCCTCCTCCATCGTACCCTAATAAACCTGCTTGGCTTTCTCTCTCTCTCTCTTAATACCATACTTACAACTAACCCCCTCCCCCCCTAAACCTTACTAAAATCCTCTCTCATTATATCCCTCCCGTATGCTTCTACCTACCATTGACCCCGACCCATTTTTCTCTCCTCTAAATCCCTAACACCATCCCTCTCTCTACCCCTATCGCCCCTCTCTTTCCTAACCATATATATCTCTATCTCTCCTGTACTCCTCTCACTAACTACCTCTCTCTCTCTCAATATCCCTCTCCATACTCTCTTTCTAATTGCACTACTCATCTCCAAACCCCTAACCATACTAATATATTTCTCTTTCTCTCCCACATAACCCTAATAATGTCCCCTTACCTCCCTCTCTCTGTCTCTCTCTCTCTCTTTATCTCTCAATCCATTACTCATATACCTACCCTTAACAACCACAACTTTATATTTCACAATACTCCCCAACACCCCCTACTCTCTCTCTCTCTCTGACACGGAGAAACTCAACCCCATACCCCCACCACCGGAACTAAATTCCCTCCTCTCTCTATATATACCCCCTCTTTACTTAACCCATACTAAACCCCTCTCACTCACTCTCTCTTTATCTCTCCCCTACTCATCCCCCTACCCTAAACACCTCCCCTTTCTCTCTCCCCCAACCCCCTAACACAAACCCTCTCTTCCTCTGTACCCTAATCCCCACAATCTCTCTCTCTCTCTCTCTCTCCCTTTCCTTCCCTAACCGAACTCCCCCTCTCCCCATCCTCCCTAAGACCCCACATTTTTTCCTCTCTCACACACTCACTACCAAGTCCCACACCTATCACTAACATACACCTTCCATATCTTTCTCTCCCCCATCCTCCCCCTAACCATTACTAACCTTCTCTCTCCCTCCATATCTTTCTATACCCCTCCTAACCCTAGCCATTACAAACCTTCTCTCTCTCCACCCTCCACCCCGTCTCTCTCCCATACTCCACCTATAACTAAGACCCACCTATTTCTCTCTCCCCCAAACCCATAACACATGCCCTATATCCCTATCTCTCTACCCCTAACCCTACCCTCTCTCTCTCTCTTTGTCCCTTTTCTCTACTCCTAAAACTAACCATCCCTTCACACTATTTATTTCTTTCTCTCTCTCTCTCTCTCTCTCTCTCTCTCTCTCTCTCTTTGTCCCTCCCCTACTCCACCTATAATTAAGACCCACCTAATTATGTGTCCCCCAAATCCCTACCAAAATCCCTATACTCCTCTCTCTCTCTATGAATCTCTTCCCTATTCCTAAAACAAACCACCCCCTTGCACCATATTTCTCTTTCTCTCACTATTTATAATCCCTCTCTATCAATTTTTATGCTAATCCCCCTCCCCCATATAAACAACCACCCCCCCACTAATGTCTCTCCCTATATACCCCAACCTCCCTTCCAACATCTCTTTTTCTCTCTTTCATGCTACACCCCATCACCCTTCTATTTAATTGTGTTCCTCCTCACCAAACCCATAATCCCCTTAATCTCTATATCTCTCTCTTAACCACATATTCTCTTTCTCTCTCTTTCAACCCCCTACTCTACCTATCCATAACCTACACCATTCTATCCCCCTCTACTTGCAAACACACACCCTTTATCTCTCTAATTCCCTACTCCAACCCCTACCACTAATCCCCCTCCTCTCTCTGTCTCTCCTACTCCTAACTCTCACTAACACCTATTTTCATTCTCTCTCTTCCCTACTCCATATACCCCTAACCCTCACCACTTTCTCTATCCCCCAACCAATATACCCAACCCTCTCTCTCTCTACCACTAACCCCTCTCACTCTTGTACACCTACCACTAAGCACCCCTCTCTCTCTCTCTCTTTCTCTCCTACACCCCTTATTTCTCAAACTCTTATAATCCTCCCACTAATAACTACCCTTCTATCTCTCTCTCTCTCTCTCTAGAACCTATAACCCCCATATATATAATTTCCTTCCTCCTACCCATACCCTAACCCCTCAATATATATATATATTTCTCTCTCCCAAACCCCTGCTCCCCACTATCCCTAATCACCACTTCTCCCTCTTGAACTCCTGTTCAGTCAAACTTCCATGCTCACCAAACCACTGAATTACCCAATATTTATGTACCCCAAACCTTGTCCTACCACTAGCTATAATCACCAACTCATTCCAACCCCTTATCTCTCTTTATTTATACCCCTAATATCCCTCTATCTCTCTAATTCATCTCGTACTTTTCCTACCCATAACCCCCCTCAATCTATGATTTCTCTCTCTCTCTCTATATATATATATATATCTCTACCTACCCCACACCCACTCATTTCTCAACTATACCCCCATTCTCTGTAACTTCTCTACTCCTCCCAAAACCCCTAACACTCCTGACCTCTATATGTTTATCTCCCTTGACCCCTCTCCTCCCCTAGCTCTAATCACTCCCTTCAACTCTTTCTCTGTCTCTCTCAACCCCTTACTCCCCTAATTTTCATCTCTTTGTATCTCCCCATAATCCCTAAATCCTTCTCCTCTCTCTCTATCTCTCTCTCTCTTATACACAAAGACACTCTTAAGCCTACTCCCACCCTTACCACTAACCTTCCTCCTCGTCCTAACCCTTACTAACCACCTTATATATCTCTCCTCTACTCCTCCACCTTTCCCTAAACCCCATACATTTCTCTCTTTTCCAACCCCTTAACACACTCTTTCTCTCCCTCTCCCTTTATCTTTACCCATATCCCCATTCCCCCTCCCCTCTCTCCCCATAGTACCTAAGATGCCCACTTTTCTCTCTCTCTCTCTCTCTCTCTCTCTCTCTTACACTCAACCCTATATTTCCATCCCTACAAATAGCCCCCCTCCAACCTATTTCTTTCTCTCCCCTCCTACCTTAACCCTTACTAAAACACCATCTTATTGTCTCTAGCCCCCACTCATTCACTTACCCATAACGCCACCTCTATATTTCTCTCCAAATCCATTAACAACCATCATCTCTTCCTATCTCTCTTTCTACTCCACATATCCCTAATCCCTACTTATTTATCTCTCCCCTAAACCCTAACAAATTCCTAATCTATACCTCTCTATAAACCTAACCCCAACCATTGTCTCTCTCCCTTCTACACCTACAAATAACAACCCCATCACATTATCTCTCTCTTTCTCCACTACCCATAATCACCCTCCTTGTATATTTATTCTAATCTTCCACCCCCCACCATTTCTCTCCCTAGATACCACCACCTCCTTGCCAATATTTCTCTCTCTCTCTGCCTCTTTCCTTCCTATCCATAATCACCCTCCCCCACCACTAACCACCCCCCAAAACCATCTCACTCCCTTGATGTATCTCTCTCTCCCTCTCTCTCTCTCTCTATGTATTTATCCTTACCTCCTATCTCTCCCCCTATACTCCAACCCTTCTCTTTAATTTCCCTTCTCATCTTTAAAAACATAATCCCCACAATATCTCTCTCTCTCTCCACTAAAACCACCACTCCACATCCCTCTATCCATACCCCCCTCCTCTCTCCTTCTAATCCCCCTACCACTGTCCCTACCCCTAACTACCCACCTCTCCCTCTCATAACAACACTTTCGTATACCACTTCTCTCTCTCTACCTATCTCTTCACAACCCCCTCACTTTATTTTGTTTCTCTCTCTCTCGTCAAAATCCCTAACACTCCCTCTCTTTCCCTATCCTCCTCCCTCTATCTCTTTGTCTCATACTTATATCACTAACCACCTCTCCCTTTCTCTCTTCTTGGCCCCCTCTCTCTCTTAATCTCCCTATTGCTACTCCGCACCCCATTCTCCTCAAATATACCCCGTTCTTTCTAACTACACTACTCCCCCCTAAACCCCAAACCCTCCATATATATATCTCTTTATCTCCCCAAACCCATCATCCTGTATCTCTATCACCCACCCTTGTTATCTCTCTATTGCTCTCAACCCCCTACTATCCAACTATCCCTAACCACCACCACTTTATCTATTCCATTACTCCCTAAAACCCCTACTCTCTTTCCATCTCTCTCTCTCTCTAACATACACCCTCACCCTCATACTCCCACAACTGCAACTAAATCCCCTCCTCCCTCTATGCTCGCCCTTGTCTCAGTAACGATTACTAAATCTCTCCCTCTCTCTCCATCCCTTAATCCTCAACATACCCCTAACCCCCAACTCTCTAACAATCTCCCTCCCTCCCTCCCTCTCTCTATCTCTCCTTTGGTATCCATGATTTCCCCCTCTCCCTCTATGCTTATGTTAACACCCTCTAACACCCTTCCTCCCTCCCCCTCTCTATATAACTCTAGCTCTCCTATGTCTCCTTAAAACCCCCTCTATCAGTCTCTCTCTCTCTATTACTCTAATCATTAACCACCCATTCACTCTCACTCTCCATATCTTTCTCTCTCTCTCTCTAACACACACCCACTCACCCCCATACTGCCACCACTATAACTAAATCCCCTATTCCCTCTCTCCTCCCCCTCCCCGTCCCTCTCTCTCTCTCCCTTACACTCTACATACCCCTAACCCCTAATGCTATAATAGCCTCCCTCCCTCTCTCCCACTATCCATAAGCACCCTCTCTCTCTATGCTTCTTATAACACCTTCTAAAACCCTCCCTCCCTTTACCCCTCTCTACTTTTAAGTCCCCTATGTCTCCTTAAAGCCCCCTCTATATCTCACTCTCTTACTCTTACCACTAACCACCCCTTCAATATCTCTCTCTTTGTATCTATTTATCTCTCCAAAACCCCTATTCTCTCTAATTTCCCTCCTCTCCAAACCCCTAACCTCTCAATTCCTATCGCTTTCACTTCCCCAAACCCCTTCCTTCCCAGTACCCCTAACCACCACTTGTCTCTCTTTGTTTATCTCATTTTCTCTACCCCAAACCCACCCACTCTTTAAGTATAACCCTGCCCATCTCTCTCTCACCATCCTCTCTAATACCCCTCGTTGCCTCTCTCTCACACACAATAAACACTAAACTTCCACACCTACCACTAACCTCCCTCCTCCCTCTCTTTCTCTCTCTCTCTCTCTCTCTCTCTCTCTCTCTCTCTCCATATATCCCTAATGTCCACCTATTTATCTATCCCCTAAGCCCTTAAAAAATGCACTATATCCCTCTTTCTCTAACCCCAATCCCACCCCTCTCTCTATACCCTAACCCGAATCCCACCATTCTCTCTCTCTCTTTATCTATTTCACAAACACACATTGCCCTACTTGATGCACGAGCATTGTGGCATGCCAGCAATGTGATGAATTGGTCACACGCTGTGGAATATTTTGTAACCATTTGTGTTGAGTCATATTCTGTTAGCGACGTAAGAATCATTGCAGATCATGACTCCCTGAGTGGAGATCAAGATACTGGTAGTTTCTTTCAGACAAGGACATTTTCATCATGTGTCATAGTGTTTGTTTTCAGTTGCAGGATCACTCAGTATAGGACTAGCAGTTTAGCATAAATAGACAGTTTAGAGATGTAGAAGGGTTTCTTCTCTTTAGTATCTAGAATTCTGAATTTGCAGATAAGAGGAAATACCTGCATTTGATTCCTACTTGTAAATATTTTGAAGAGTTGGAAGAAGAGAGATCCAAGCTGTGTGCATTTTCCTTTGATTGCTTAATAGAAGGATTAACCATGTGTTTGTTTGGTTGTTAGCCTTTATGCATGTACTGTATTGAAATATGTATCTTACAGAGCTGACTTAGGTGTTTTCCTGAACATTTGTGTATTCCTGAGAAGTTACTATATTCACACATCAATTTCTTGCTTGAATAGTTGAAGTAGAGTGTAGATGCATGCATAAGAGTGTTAAGCTGAAGAATCATGACTATTGCAAGCTAGATTGATCAATTCCATGATCAATCGACGCAACCCGCAGATTTTATTCCATTAACAAGTTTTGCAGAGAATGAATGGTGGAGATTGAGTTCGCAGATAAATATCTGACAGTCCAGAACAAGCCTGCAATGGAAGTTAACAGATCCACAAAGATCTGAGAGGTCCACATCAAAAGCAGATCGACAGTTGGAGTGAAGGCCGTAAAGATCTGACGGATGGGGAAATTGCAGGGAAGAAATTGTGGAGAGGAAGTTGCGAGGGATCAACTTTGGGAAGTTGACATCCCGCATCTTGCATCTTGCAACCCTCTTGCGGGAAGGTTGTTGCACAGAGTAACATTGGGTGTTCAAGGTCCCGCATCCTGCAACTTGACTACGGAAAATCTGTTACAGGAACAGAGTTGTGGAAAGGAGATTGCGGAGGCAAAACTGCAGAGAGGAAATTTTAGCACAGAATTTGGCCATTAGGCTAAATTAGGTAGTATTACTAAGTGTAGGAGCCACTAGATCCTAGAAGTGCTGGTTGGGTTCGCTGAGTTCTATACCCACTTGCGCTAGTTTTGGTATTAGAGTGGGAAGATATTTTCTGTTGAGAAATTCCATAGTTGAGATTATGGGTAAAATTTCTGAAGGAACAATAAGGAGCTCGTGTGAGAAAGAAACATAGCTGCAGAATCATGGAAAGAGTCAATAAGCGTACTCAAGAGGTTCTATATAGAGGACCATCGTTTCCAAAATACCAAGGGCCGAGAAGGGGCTTGGTGAGGTAAGTTGTAACAGTGTGAAAGAGAACTGTTATTGCAGAGGCTTAGTGTGAGAATATGGATCCATGCATTGGAACAACGAGAGGTCATGACAGAGGTTGACCAAGAGGGAACAAAAAAGTTCTAGAGAAAATGAGGGAGTTAAGGGCACATCTGGAAGCCATGGAAACAGACAAACAGAGAAACCTAGAAGTAGGGGATGTAAGTGAACTTGAGGATGAAGAGAAAAGAGAAGAAGCTACACCTATGCAAGAAACACCAGAGTTAAGATATTTTATATCTATTATGGGAGTGACTTAAAGGCCGAAACTAGAGTTTCCTACCTATGATGGAAGTCTCATTGTGGATCATCTAATTGATTGGATCAATGAGCTGGATAAGTACTTTGAGTACAATGAGTTAGAATAAGACACGAGATTTAGATTGGCTATGACGAGGTTAAAAGGGCATGCATCCTTGTGGTGGGACAGTGTGCAAGCTAAAAGAAGGAGGAAGAATAAGCCATTGATAAAATGCCAGGATAGAATGGTAGAAAAGATGAGGGCTAAGTTGTTTCCCAAATATTACCAGTTAATTATATATAGACAAGTACAAAACCTAAAGCAAAAATTGTTAACATTGATGGAGTACACTACAGAGTTCTACAAAGTAAACCTAAGAGATGGATATGCAGAGGAATAACCAGAGAATGCTAGTCGATATGTGAATGGTCTAAGGATGTATATCCAAGAAGAGATCAGCATGATATCTCTCAGAACGATGGAGGAGGCATATCAGTGTGCCTTGAGGGAAGAAGAAAAGATAGCAAGGAAGCATAGCTTCAATAGAGGTTGTGGTTCAGCCAGAGGAAGGGGACAAGCGACTGGAAGAGGAAGATTTTGGATTTAGAGAGGAGAGTCCAGTAACTCTAACCAATAAGAGTAGCATGGTAGAGGAGGTGACTCTAGCAGAAGAGGACCTTAATAAGGAGGTATATGTAGAGGAAGAGGCAGAGAAGTTGTCGTTAGATGCCACAAACAGAACCAATTGGAGCATAAGTCATTTGAATGTCCAGGAAAAGAAGATGTAGGATAGAGAGGAGCCTATGTAGCTTAGAATGAGCAGTAGTGAGAAAAATAGATAGTAGAGGAAGTCTTACCATAGATAGGAGAGTCATTAATGATGAATAAAGTCTTGTTGAAACTTGAGAAGGAGGACACAGAGCATGCTCAAAGGAAATATTTATTCAGGACTATGTGTGAAGTCCAAGGAAATTTTTTAAGATGGTGATTGATAGTGGGAGTACTGAAAATCTTGTTTCCATAGAGATGGTTGAAAAGTTGAGTTTGAAGAATACCAAGCATCTTGTTACATACAAAGTATCTTGTTTACATAAAGGACATCGAATCCTGGTGAGTGAGCAGTGTATAGTGGATTTCCAAATAGTCCATATAAGGACAAGATTTTATGTGACATGAAGCCCATGGATGTTTGTCATATATTGTTAGGAAGACTGTGGCAATTTGATAAGAATGTAACTCATGATGGTAGGAGTAACTTTCATAGTTTCGAGCATAATGGGATAAAACATGTACTTCACCCTTTACAAGAAGGTAGTATAGCAGGATAGTCAGCACCTAAAGTTCTGATGTTGTTAGGAAAGGAGTATTTGCAGCAGGTTGAGAAAGAAGAGTTGAATTATGTTGTGGTATGTGTTATAGCTGATTCTACCACTCCAGGTGAATCACACTTGTATGGCCTTTCCCCCATCCCTTTGCAAACTCCTTAGACCCCTTGGACCATTTTTTGTCCTTTGATGTTTCCTTGACCATCCCTTAAAACATGTGAAAATTCATATACGCGACTTTTAAACTCTTAATCGCGTATATACGTGAGTTTGATCCCTAAAACCATGTACATTGGGATGTGTACAAAATACAAATCCTTTTGGATTTTTCCTTGACATGGATCCAACTCACTTGACTCTTGGCCTTCCCTATGCCTTGAGATTGCTCAGATTCGACCTTTCATTACCCCTTTGAAAAGCTATATAAGGAACTCTTTGGTACATTGAAGGAATATGAGAGAATTGAGAGCAAATAAACTACAGTCCATTGTTGCCGGAACTTGTGCTTGAGTCTGCATCCCTTTGTCCCTTGGAGCACTTTTGTGTTCTTCCCAAGCTTGCCTTTTGCTTGTGAGCTTGCTATAGAGAGATGGAGGATCGAAATGGTGGAGGCCCAAGTGGGGGATTTAGTTTTTCTGATTCGTAGACATGCTAACAGAGGTTGTATCCATTGTAATCTCTAATTTTATATTAATAGAAATATCTTTTCCTGTCCAATAATGTATGTTTGAATGAATATTTTATCCATGGGATGATTTCAAATGCTTATACATTGTTGATTATATATGCTAGAATAGATCTAACACCAATCTATATAGTATGCTTGTATTGTTTACTTGTTGTTGAGGAAGTCATCTATCAATTCAAGCTAAAGTTGGAAAGCTAAATGGGGATCTACTTCAACCATCGGGAATAAGGTACGAGGTCTGATCCTTCAGTGTTAGATATTTAATTTCTATTGCATATTGGAAAGGATTGATTTCTGGAGTCAAGCTGTCTGTTGTGGTACCCCAAGCCATAGGAATTTCTCTCCGTAACAGAATTGGCGACTCTACTGGGGATGTTCCTTGTTTTTATTTTGGGGTTTGCGGGCATAATGGGCTTGATATTATTGACTTGATATTTGTTTCTCCTTGTTTCTGTGTTGCATTTTATAGTATGTTCATCCATTGACACTCCCCTTTATTGGTTTGACCCTTGGCCTGATTTTTACTAATTCCTTCTTTGTATACACAGGTTTTTGGCCAAAAGCCATGTACATACATAGATTTTTGGCCAAAAGTCACGTATACACGCAGATTTTTTGCCAAAATATGCATATACATGCAGGTTTTTGGCCAAAAGTCGCGTATATACGTAGTTGTTCTTTAAACAGTCGCGTACATCCTCCCTTTTGGTGATTTTTATGTTGTGGGAAGTTGTTGGGTGGGTTGTGAGTGTGGTTGGGTCTTCCTTGGGCCTGATGTTGTCTGTTGGATGCTTCTTTTGTGACCAGAGACCACTTTTTCATTGATTTTTCTTTGAAGGTAGTTTTAGTCATTTATCCTTTTTTTTTGCCATTAGTGCATTACTCTTTTTTGTCTCGGTGTCTTGTTGGGCTTGTGTTTTATACTTGCTGCAGAGGCTGAGAGTTTTAGATGAATTTTATTGCATTTTTCATTATTTTATATTGAAAAATATAAAGTAGTTGCACTCTTAGTTGCATCTTAGATATGGATTTTAGGGGGTACTTGCATTGGATTGCTTGGATGAGAGTTGTGTTTAGGCTTTCATATAGGAAGGATTGCATTGGCATTCGAAAGGAATATATATTTATGCATCGCATGTAGTGCCATACCCTATTTTTCATTTGACAAAGATTTCACTTAGCATTTTTTATTATGGTGTGCATATTTACTTCACTGCAGAGTCATAACTTCATTAGTTGCATGACCATTTCCCTTTGAGTAATTACAGCCAATTAAAATCAATGCTTAAATTAAAATGAACTACACTATTTTATTTGATAGGGTTCACCAACAATATTAGGTTTTAGGGTCTTGGAATAGTTCATTGTGAGTAAATTCTCCAAGACCACTAAACAACAACATGCATGTGTCTGTCCAAGTGAGTGTGTGAAATTCCTTGGTATAATTGGTGTTTCTCAGGATCCTCCTCTAAAAAGGGAGTTAAGCATGAGGCAGTGTGAGAAGTTATTGATTGGAATGACCCCTAGTCATAACTGAGTAGCACCGGATATATTTATAGGATTGTATTCATATCTGGGGGCTCTTTCGAGAGTTTCGGGCTTTGCTACCCTGCCCATATGGTCAATCCCACCTGCGACTGTCCACCTAAGCATTGATTATATTGAGGTGACCTTAGTGGCCTTAAATAGGATATCGAGGGGGTACTCTGCAGGGGTTATTATGTGGGTGTCCTGACCAGGTAGAGGTCAGACAGCACAGTCTCTTTATGCATTGAAGCTGAGGGCCACTATAATTGGTTACGTACCTCCACTTGTAGTGTATGGAAGTTTCGAGCCTCTCCTAGGAGAGACATACCTGCTGCATTTGGGAGCTCACATATACTCCCCTTGGTTTGCTTGTATTTTGGCTGTATATTTTCTTAGGAGTGTGCTCTTTGTGCGCTAGTTGGCCTTTGGGATCGTGGTTACTTGAGTATATTTATGCTCTCTTGAGTTTGAGTCCTTTTATTTTTGGATTCCTGGTATCCTATCACCCGTCCTTGGTCCTAGTACGGACCCTGGTGTCAAACTTGGTGGCATCACAGCCCCTTACCGTGCTCATATATTTGGGAGTGGTCACATTCTTACCTCTACTCCATTTGTGAAGGATTTTGACTCCCTTCTCTCGGTCTTTACACCGGTGGTCACCCTCATGGGGGTGGTAGTGGATGCGTGAACGTTGGGTCTACACCTTACTTTCGTTTTTATGTCCCATCGTTCACCGCATTGTTTCCTTTGGGTGTAGTTGTCATGATCATTCCTCCCTATATATTGTAGTTTGGATTATTTATTGACTATTTTGGGTTGTTTTGGACTAATATAGTTGTCATGTAGGGTCCAATTTTTCTACACTCTCTCCAAAGTTTTGACTCGTTCGTTCCTATCATAGGTATTATGTATGAACTGACATATAGGTTAGGATATCACATCCACTTGCACTTATGCATTACCTTATGACCATTCCATCTTAACCTTAGGTACGAACCCATTCCATGGTATCACAGAACCTTCATGTTGCTGTTAGAAGTGATATTATGTGAATGGTAGAGCTTTCCTATACATGGGTGTCTTAGTTAGCTCCCTTTTTCATTTGGTACCCATGCTGTGAGTCTTCTCTTAGGTCCAAAAGTCCCTTTTAGTGTCACCATGTCCTTGAGCAAGAGCCTCATACTCCTCTTGATATTTTGCTGGCCTATTCCCCTCAGGACTCCCTTATGTCAAGTTGTAATTGCATTATCATGAGATTTTCCTACCTTATTGAGCCTTATTCTGGCTTCCCTGACATTGATTTTCATACATATAGCCCGAGCTTGTCTCATGTCTAGCCATGCAGAGCCATTTTATATATCCTTTACAACTTGATTCCCTTTTTACTAGGAGGGGATTTTCCCCTGAGTGTCGATATCCTACACATGTGTACTTGCATTGAGCATAGATATGTTCCACTACTTGGAACTAGTTTATTTTCCCATATGACACTCGTCTCCTCCTAGTATGTAACTATAAAGAAGTTTTACTCTTTTTCAAGATTTTTAAATATTTGAAAAAGTACAAAAAAATAAAAAAACCAAAAAGCCGGACAAGGAAAGATGTTATCTTTGGTAGCTGTCGAGTTGTGTCACCTTCGAACAGAGCACTATATATCACATACATTGGTTGTGTTTATAGTTTGAATTTATGAGCTTTACTCGTTTATCTAAGTTTATCTCCACCGACTGGTTAAGCTTCGAGTCCCCATGGAGCCTCTGTCGATGCCTCCTATGTCGCAAAGATGTCCCAGTTTGTATATCGAGTTTATGCTCCCTTTATTCAGTCACCATTCATCATTATGCTCTTGTTTGAAGGAAGTTGAAACCTGAGTCGGCCATTCCTCAGTTATCTTGACCTTACATGTCAGCCATTCCCGGTACAGTTACTGGTTTGTGCACTTTATGATCGAGTCCTTCCACATTATACAGCTTTGCTGAGTACCTCGTGTTGGATTATGGGGGATGCCTTAATGCCCTCCTTCCAGTGGATTTCATCCCATCGAATTCATATCATTTATTCTGGGATTGGAATCTAGAGTCATTTTTGAGTGCCTTGAGACTTGCAGTCATTAGTGGTAGGTTCTCTTGCCATCAATAGTATTTGGGAATACATCAATGTCCCCTAATTGATGGATCCTCTCAAGTGTTCAACCTCAACACATTTATTCACACTTGTTAGTTTTCACTCTAGTACCTTGATTCCCATTTTCATTATCGGTGGGTGATCTTGCATCTGTTAATGTTATACATCAATGATCAGTAATTAGATGATGGACTACTATGTTTGACCTCGACACCTCTATTCGCATAGTAGGACATGTACTCATAGCAGTTTGTGTAGAAGACCTTCCATATTAGTGGCATCTCTTATATGCTACCTCCTTGATCGTGCTTATGTTCATGAGATTTCATCTCTCGTGACTTGATTCCAGTGTATGTTAGACATCTTCAGCCATTATGGAGATCTTGATCCATTATATATCTTCAGCCATTATGGAGATCTTGGTCCTTTATATATCTTCATCATGGAGATTCTAATTTATGTATATTGTACGTGGCGATGACCACTTATGTGATATCTTGTATCATGCCTATTCATGGCCATTGTACTCTTATGTATCCAGGACTGCTAGATATATTTGCAGTTATATGCAAAGTTGTATCATTTTACTATGCTGATTGGTTGGATAGTATTTCATTTGGGTTCCTTCATCACTCCACTTCTGGGATGGACATATAATGTATTTCCTCCATCATATGACCCCTCTGACCTCACACATTAGGGGGCATTTGTTATAGCTGATTTTACCACTCCAGGTGAATCATACTTGTATGGCCTTTCCCCTGTCCCTCTGCAGACTCCTTAGACCCCTTAGACCATTTTTTGTCCTTTGATGTTTCCTTGACCATCCCTTAAAACATGTGAAAATTCATATACGTGACTTTTAAACCCTTAATCGCGTATATACATGGGTTTTTACCCCTAAAACCGTATACATCGGGATGTGTACAAAATCCAAATCCTTTTGGAGTTTTCCTTGACATGGATCCAAATCACTTGACTCCTGGCCTTCCCTATGCCTGAAGATCGCTTGGATTCGACCTTTCATTACCCCTTTGAAAATCTATATAAGGAACTCTTTGGTACATTGAAGGCATATGAGAGAATTGAGAGCAAATAAACTATAGTCCATTGTTGCCGGAACTTGTGCTTGAGTCTACATCCCTTTGTCCCTTGGAGAACTTTTGTGTTCTTCCCAAGATTTCA
>LPNX010673168.1:167856-292327 GCA_001517045.1 Pseudotsuga menziesii | reverse complement strand
GAAGTAGATCCGCATTGAGCTTTCCAACTTCAGCTTGAATTGATAGATGACTTCCTCAACAACAAGTAAACAATAAAAGCATACTATATAGATTGGTGTTAGATCTATTTTGGCATATATAATCAACAATGTATAAGCATTTGAAATCATCCCATGGATAAAATATTCATTCAAACATACATTATTGGACAGGAAAAGATATATCTATCAATATAAAATCAGAGATTACAATGGATACAATCTCTATCGGCATGTCTGCGAATCGGAGAAATTGAATCCCCCACTTGGGCCTCCACCACTCCAATCCTCCATCTCTCGATAGCAAGCTCACAAGCAAAAGGAAAGCTTGGGAAGAACACAATAGTGCTCCAAGGGACAAAGGGATGCAAACTCAAGCACAAGTTCCGTCAACAATGGACTATAATTTCTTTTCTCTCAATTCTCTCATATGCCTTCAATGTACCAAAGAGTTCCTTATATAGCTTTTCAAAGGGGTAATGAAAGGTCTAATACAAGCGATCTCAAGGCATAGGGAAGGCCAGGAGTCAAGTGAGTTGGATCCATGTCAAGGAAAACTCCAAAAATATTTGGATTTTGTACACATCCTGATGTACGCGGTTTTAGGGATCAAACCTGTGTATATACGTGATTAAGGGTTTAAAAGTTGTGTATATGAATGTTCACATGTTTTAAGGGATGGTCAAGGAAACATCAAAGGACAAAAAATGGTCCAAGGGGTCTAAGGAGTCTGTAGAGGGACAGGGGAAAGGGCATACAAGTGTGATTCACCTGGAGTGGTAAAATCAGCTATAACAGTATGCAAACCGAGAGTGGTGACAATGAAGACTAATGTGATAGATCTAATTGAGGAGATTTAGGAGACGTTGAGTGAGTTTAGTGACATTGTGGTGGATGATTTACCCAATGACTTACCACCAAGGAGAGATATAATTCATCAAGTTGATTTGATTATAAGATCCAATTTACCAAACAAGGCGACATATAGGTTGACACCTTAAGAGAATGAATAATTGAGGAATCAGGTCCAAGGATTGTTGGACAAAGGATTGGTCTAGAAGAGTCCGAGTCCATGTGCGGTACCAGTAGTATTGACACCAAACAAGGATGGTGAGTGGAGGATGTGTACTGACTCTAGAGAAATTAACAAGATCACTATCAGATCTAGATTTCCATTACCAAGGATGGATGACATGATGGGTTTCCTAAGTGGGGAAACATGCTTTTCAAAACTATATTTTAAGAGTGGATATCATCAGATCAGGATCAGAGAAGGAGATGAGTGGAAGACAACCTTTAAAACAAATGATGGGTTGTATGAGTGGTTGGTCATGCCATTTGGAATTCCCAATGCACCAAGCACTTTTATGAGATTGATGAATGAAGTATTGAGATATTTCATAGGTAAGTTTGTGATATTTTTCCTTGATGACATTTTTGTTTTCAACCAAATAGAAGAAGAGCATCTGAAGCATCTGAGATATGTTTTAGAGAGGCCACAACAAGAAAAGTTGTTGATAAATGTGAAGAAGTGCACATTCATGAAGACAAATCTAGTATATTTTTGTTTTGTTATCTCCAGAGAAGGGTTGAATATGGATCCAGAAAAGGTGCAAGCAATCATTGATTGGAATTCACCAAGGAACATATATGAGGTAAGAATATTTCATGGATTGGAAAGTTTCTATAGGAAATTTATAAATAAATTTAGTCGTATTTGTGCATCTATCATTGAGACAATTAAGAAGTATAGATAACCATTTCAATGGACAGCAAAGGATGAAAAGAGTTTTCAGTTTTTGAAGAAGAATATCACTGAACAGCCAGTATTGAAGTTACGAGACTTCAAGCACCCTTTCCAAGTGAAGTGTGATGGTAGTGGACTAGCAATCAGGAAAGTACTTAGTTAGGAGGATAGGCCTATAGAGTATTTTAGTGAGAATATTAATGATGCCAAGAAGAAGTATTCATCTTATGACAAGGATTTTTATGCTATTGTTCAAGCAATGAAGCATTGGAGACACTACTTGATGCCTAGAGAATTTGTGTTATATTCAGATCACCATGCATTATAGTACATTATGTAGAAACCTAATTTGAACTTGAAACATGTCAAGTGGGTTGAGTTCTTACAGAGCTTTACCTTTGTGTTGAAACACATAAGCAAACAGTGAAACATAGTAGCTTATGCTTTGAGTAGGAGACTATTGATTATGCAGCATAATCAGATCCAAGTCTTGTGATTTGAGCATTTGAGAGATTTGAATGAAGTTGACATTGATTTCTAGGAATATTATAGGGCTTGTAAGTATCCAGTGGAACTAGACAAAGAGCCATGGATGGAGTATACCCTACAAGATGGTTTACTCTTAAAAAATAGTAAACTGTGTGTGCCAAGGTTTTCTATAAGAGAGAACTTGATACAGGAGAAACATAATGGAGGTATGGTAGGTCACTTTGGAAGTGATAAAAACTTCATAAAGTTGGGCCATTTCTATTTTTATCCAAGGATGAGGTATGTTAACATATAAAATACCTCAATGAGATCAACATGACCTACACCACCCAAATACATCTATGCCACTACCCTCATTTGACCCCCACACCCTTGGAAAGGCTCAAAAACATGAAAAGGGATTAAAAACCCCTAAAAAGAGCCAAAATATCTCTCACAGGAGCTAAAACCTCCAAAAATGGGCTAAAACCCCTCAAAGGAGCTTAAAATCCCCAAAGGAGCTAAGAATTGAGCGAAAGCGGCTAAAGCCCTAACCAGGGGCTTCAAACCCTAAAATCTCAAAGAGAAACTATAAATAGAGGGATGGGGGTCACTCTTAAAACAATCCTTCTCTCCCTATCGTTATGCTTCCCGTGTGAGTGCCTTGAGACCCTCTTCCTCTCAATACATTCACCCCCTCTCCTCCATTGCTCCACAAGCCAAGACTCCATCCCATAGAGAGAGGTGCTTCCAAAGCTAGGGCATGGTGGCCCATTTCCACCAAGACTAAATATATAACCATGTTTGTTTCATTGTTATTTTAGTTTTCTAACTTATTTTGTTTGCAGTTTTTTTTGCTAATGGTTTGCTACAGGTTCTCCTTTGATTTATTGTAGCCATCTCTTATTTTATAACCATTTCATGCAGGGTTTCCATGGCTCAAAGCTAACGTTTCTTTACAGGTTTTCTTCCACATACAGGAACCCTACCCTTCCTTCCTATATATGGAAGGTAGCTGTTCTTTCCTGTAGCTAGGGTGAAATCCCTACTACATATTTGGAAACCATACTAGGTCAATCCCACAGGATCCCTAGATTGTTTTTTCAAGTTTCATTTTTAATTTATGCTTTGTTAAATTAGTTTTAGTTTCTATTAAATATAGTTTAGATATTTATTTTTCTGTATTTACGTTCACAACTGAGCCTCCTTAAGGCCAAAATGAGCCCGTTTAGCCACAGTACAAGTTATTTCTAGCCGTTCTCAGCTCAGGTTATAAACAATTTCAAGTTTTCGGGCCAGGTCGCTCTTATTGGGATGAAAGGGGCGACCAGGTTTCTCATTCAACCCTAAAAGGTGTGAATTCCCTCTCAGGATGCAGATAAATCCTTTTTTTAGTTTCTAAGCGACCCCCTTTCCTTATTTTGGGAAAATTTAGTGACCCCCTTGCTACATTTTCCACAAAAAGGGCGATCTATCTCTCAGATTCATTTTTTTAAGCTATTTAGACTGTCAATGTAGCTCAGCCACCTCTGTCCAACAATATGCACACAATCTATGTAAATCAATGATATATTTAACTGGTTATTGATATAATGAATTTGTTTTAAAGCTTGGATAAATTAGTGTAGGTTAAATTTGAGTTTTTAAATAAGCATTGGAAATTAACCCCTTTCCTATCCCTTCTTCCTCTACCCAGTCATCACCCTCTGGGGTATTCTGGGATAAGATGAAGGGTAAAGCTTGTATAGTAATAGGAACTTCATCTATGATTTCTTTAGACGACTAAAAATGGGTGAATTGGAAGGTAGAGGGGGTGGTAGGCCCATGGGGCCTCACAACATCTGCGTCCTCCCTGTTGACCAACCTTGCACTTGAAGAGTGACCTAAAGATCTACGGATGGACTTAGTCCCATTATGTTGAGAGCCTAACACTCTTTCCTGATCGAAGAGGAATATAGGTGTAAGGCAGTCACCTAGTAAGTCTACAATAGTTCAGATTCATTAATGGCATGTGTTAAATTTTATTTTCACAATTTACTGGTTTCATAACAAGTTACCCATGTTGTAAGTTCTGTAAAAGACCAGAAAATCTCTATGAAATATTCATAAACTAGACAAGCAGCCACCAAGTGAATAACATAAAATAATAAAAAATGGACAATATTTCATACATTAGACATGCACACAACCACACCAAATAAGATAACCAAACTCAGTTCATGACGCTGATCCAACCATTAAAATCTATTAATTTACACTAATTCAAACACTTGCAGTCTTTGAGGACATAAGTCCCTCACTGCCTTAACCATGGGAAGTACTTGGGCTCATCCTTGAAACTCATTGTGAGGAATACAATGGGAACCCCAAAGTAGCTGGCTGTTGAGAGGAATTGCCAAGTGAAATGGGAAATGACCCCCATCGATTGACTAGCACTCCCGTGAGGAAAAATCCAAGCACTATCTCCTAGCAGTCTTGGTGGTCGAGTGACCACCTAAAAGCCAATAGGAAGTCACTGAAACTAGGGTCCAAAATGTCACTACCAAATTTCACCACTTGATCTACCAACTAGACACAATTGATCCCCCACGCTCTGTCTCATGCCTAAGAGGAGATCCACCACAGTTCGGGTCCTTGAACCAACACTGTCGAGACCACTCTTGATGACCCTATACACTATCAAAAGGCCACACAACCTTTGAATCAGACTCAAAATCATATCAATTTGAGCCATATTTACACACTACACCATCTAGCCCCATGGCTGGTGCAAACCCAGATCCACTTTTTGGCTTGGTGATTGGCAGTGGACCGATTTGCATACCCCACACCACCACTAACACCCTTGTGGGTGGGCCTAGCAATGTCATGCAGGTTGTCACAAGTCAGATACCTCCACCCATGTAAGCAAGAATATTTCACCTTCTGCAAATAGAAGCTGTTCCTCTGGTTTGAATGGCTTAGATCCATAACAAAGGAACGACAAAGGATGAAGACCTTCCCTAGATATCTTAGATACCTGGAATTACTGCTTCGACAATAAACCCGTGTACCTGCAATCAGATTAAACACGTAAACACATCAAAGCTACCAGAACATAATCTATTAATCCATGTCAGTGACTAAGGAATCCAACAACATTTACATGTGAAATCAAACAACAACAGTAATGTGGGATAGAAATTATCTTTGCATTAGAATAAAATGGAGAAGTTTACAACCAATTAAGCCTTAGTGTTGACATGCATCTCCATGAAAACAACACTTCATCCCAATAAGCTCCAACTTTTCTCTCTATGCTCTCTAATGGCTTGGGCCAAGTGGTCAATCCAACAGCATAACAATAGCTCTATAGTTCCCCCCTCAACCATGGACATCAGCTTGTATTTATAACACGCAATGGATAGGAATGGTTGAGATATTTGTGGATGAGGTGGCCTTTAATATCCTATGATGGGGGATCTCGAGCTCAACTGACCCACAATGTTATGGATAAGAGAGGACATGAGGCTCATGATCTAGAAGCCTCGAGAAACCTCCCTTTTTTCCCATTTTACCCAGGGTACTACCTTTTTCCTCTTATGATAGAGCGGTTCAGGTTAAAAATGCTTATGGACCAAAGGTTATAAGTTGTGGCACCACTTATGGTAAATAGGATACACACGGTGCGAACAAGGTACCGCTCATGGATAATGAGGAGAGCGTGGTGCTGAGTATTTTTATGAAAGATTGACAATAAACATGGGTATTCTCTCCAAGTGTTGGGATTTAAGGGAAAAAATGTAAATCAAAGGTCTTATCACCTGGTGGTGATAGGATTTTGGTATAACAAGATGCCCCCAAAGCATGAGTCTTAGAGGGATATGATAAACGAGAGCTTTGAGAGAACAAGTTGTCACTACGAGGTGAAAATGTTGGATTGATCGGAGCATGTCGTCAAGTAGGCATATGTAGTACATCAATATTTTTTACTCATAGACACAAGTAACCAACTCATGGCTACATACCAATACAAGGCAGATCCATGGGAGGAATAAATAAGCATGGCTACTAGAATACAGTGTAGATCCATGTGATAGAGGACTCAAACTTGGACATAGCTACCAGACATACAATGTAGATCTATGTCATCTAGATGCAAATTTTTTGCATATCCATGACCATACAAATGTGGATCCATGCTAGATATACAAAACTCCATCGCAACCTAGGGAAAAAGCAATGAGTGCTTTAAACAAATACCCAGGGTCTTCATCTCATCTTCCACAAAGTATGATCCTATCCATGTGATTACAATGATCTGAAGTCGAACACGGTAGAAACCACTTGATTACTGGAAAATGATGTGAACTGTTAAAAAGTGTGAGGGATATCACCATTGATGTCAATTATTCCCAAGGTACCCTAGTACAATCTACTAAGTGTGAATAGATTTCCTGATGTCAAACACCCATTCAATTCTATCGATCAAAGGTCAATGATGTGAAACTATGTCAAGAGTGAGAGAATCTATCATTAAGGCATACAGATCTCAAGGTACTAAGTTTTTGTTTCTAAGACTATTTCCCAGATGATGAGCTGATGTCGATGGGAATAGTCTCGTCGAAGGAGGGCCATGATGAGTCCCACATCGATGACACGAAACTTGGAATATAGTTTTGGAATTATGTGGATGTAGTAACCATAGGACTGACTCAAAAGTACTGACACAGAAATTGTTTTGACTATAGAGGTAAACTTCTCCAACTTCCCTTTGAACATCGGGAGACACGACACAAGACTTGGTAGCATGACTAGACGGGACGGACACATAATGCGATAGTGGACAATGCATTCTTTTGAAAGACTCAAAGGAGTGGCATGACTCATGAAAGTGGATCATCATGGAGATCAGTTGAATACCCAATTGACTGACATGATGTGCAGACAAGTGCCATGTTCAAAGGTAACGACAAACTACTGCCATTTATTTACAAAATGATTCCCTTCCCATTTTCCCCATCATGATCGATGAGTGCCTCTTTTCGGTTTTATGAGTTCAAAGAGGGTAACAAACACTCAATATAGCTTGTCAAAAGACAATTCCAGACTCATATGTTTTATGAACCTGAGAGAGGAGGGGTTCGTTCCCAAAACGGGTCACTCAATGTTTAATTTAACGAGTTCAATGAAAGAAAACTCGGTATAGTTCATGTTTAGAGAGTCTGAACGATTACGGAAGAAGACTCCAGAGAGGTCATTTTTCATATGATTTAGTCTCTAAGGCCCGAAAAAGTGTAAAATCATACGTTAAAGAACTCTTCCAGTCATTATTGGCTAGAGTGTTCCTTTTTTGTAAATAGTCTATCCAAACCGAAAAAGAGATAACCTACCGTCAAAGAGACGACTCTTCAAATACTTTAATGAGTGTGAAGAAGAAAATATCGTTCGACAATATTTTTGTATTTAGGGAGCCTAAAAAGATTTTAAAGAGGAATCGATTAACCTTTTTCATGTTTGAATCCAGAGCACGAAAAAGTAACAAACTAAGCTCAAACTACTTTTCATGTTTTAACCAGAGCAAGAAAAATGAAAAGTAAGCTCAACACCATCTTACTGTTTTTAACGAGCTCAAAGATCAGTTAAAAGAATGCTCAGGGATTGGTTTCATTTTTATGCAAGATTGAAACCAATGGGTAAACTATGCTTGAAAAATCCCATTAACATGATATACAAAGGTTGGAATCTTGGCCCCAACACGATTGCTAGCGAAGCTTACCCTTAGCATGGTTTTTAAGGGCTCGACATGCCCCCAAGCTTTGTTTCATTTGATGATTCTTCTTCCATACCCAACCTAAAAACCTGGTTACTAATGTGAAAATTTTCATCAAGGGGGTAGGAAGAACGAGAATGAAGTAGGTGAAAAGAAGGTTCAAGTTCTAACACTAAAGTGAAGACTCGACTCAAGGGAAGGGGATCTATTTCATTTTTACACAAGCTTGAAATGGAAGGTAACTATGCTTGGAACATGATTTCATTTTTATGCAAGATTGAAACCAAAAGGTGAACTATGCTTAAGGAAACCTACTTTATTTTTTAACGAGCTTGAAATAGAAAATGATCTATGCTCAAGAATGGTTTCATTTTTATGCAAGCTTGAAACCAAAAGGTAAACTATGCTTGAGGAGATCTATTTCATTTTTTAATGAGCTTGACATAGAATGGGAACTTTTGTAAAAAATGATTTCATTTTTATGCAAGCTTGAAACCAAAAGGTAAACTATGCTTAAGGAGTGGTTTTATTTTTTAACGAGCTTGAAACCAGAAGTAAACTATGCTCTCAAACCTGCTCCTATCCAACATGATATCCAGAGGTTGGTAGGTAGCCCCCATTACATAAAAGCTAGCGGCTTAGCTCCATTATTATTTCCATAGGCTAGAGCCATGCCCCCCATTTTACCTATGATGGGAAGAAGCTAACTAGAAGAAGGGGAAGGAATCACAAAAACATGTGGCACATTCATGGTAGTCTGATTACTAAGAGTGACACGATGGTCAAGTGTAACAAAGGAAAGATGATCAATGGTTACAATATTCCCATCATGGGGAAAATGCATAACTTTAAAGAGTGTGGACACAACAGCCTTCATGGCATAAACATAATCACATCGAAGGAGTAGATTAAAATCTAAAGGAACTTGGACCACCATAACACCAATACAGATATTTTTCCCTCCTAATGTAATAGGTAAAAAAGGAAGGGTCCCTAAAGGTGTAGTAGGTCTACGATTAAAAGCCAATATCTAATCAGTGGCTGGCACAAGCTGAGGAGAACCTAAGGCTTTCCAAGCAGTTGAGGATATAATACTAACAGAAGCCCCTTCGTCAACAATAGTGCAAAGTATCTGCCTAGCAGTAACATTCACAACTATCTGGAAAGGAACACTCGAATGAAGATGAGACTCTGTTAGTCTACTCCAATCAAAGGAAATAACCTCACTACTCGAAGAGGGTTATATTGAAATAGACAAAATTTCCTCTTGTTGAGAACAATCAGAACGAAGCATAAAAAATTTAGTAGGTTTTAGTTCATTCTCTACTGAAAGAGAAGAACAAGACAAATATTTGGTCAAAGAGACTACTTCAGTCTTAACACTCTCTGATGAAAGAGTGGGATCGGGTGGAAATGACACCGAATCGACCACTTTAACTTCATTCTTCAAAGGAAGAGTGGGATCAACCATAGATAAATCTGAATCGACCACTTGGTCAACCAGTGGGGGATCGAGGGATGACTTACTATCACCTGTTGGAATCACTTGTTGATAAACAGTAACATTTTCCAACCAATGCAAAGCTTCATCCATGCTTGGACAAAGAAACGTACAGTGCATAGCCTTGCATAGCAAGCAAGGATACAAAAATTTACCCTTACAACCTTTTACCAATGGTTCACTGGTTGAGGGAGTATCGTCAACATGGTGATCACACGTTGATGACACGGACAGTTTGGACGTTTTAGACCACTCTTCTTGTACACGGGAGATACCGGGACACTCGTTAAGAAGGTGGCCCCCCTTGCAAAGCTTACAAGGGAACTTGGGTTTTCTGGGCGTTCTCTTAGAATGAGCACCATCAATATAAGATAGTTGCTTCTTTTTCTCTTTCTTATCCTTCTTCTTTTTACCCTTCCCTTTCTTCTTCTTCTTATCCACATGACTACTAACCATAGAGATTTGGTCAAGTGAAGAAGAAGAAAGGGATGAAGCAACAACCGATAAAGAAGGAGAGGGATTAGGTTGAGGTCTATCCTCTCCCAAAGGAGAGGTGACATTTGAGAAATTAGGTGTAACAGGAATTACCGGATTAAAAATCCAAACCAGTAATCCTAAAGTTAATCCAAGAATATTTAGAGTGGAAATAAAGGGAGGACCAATACCTTCACTTGGAGGGAATATGAAAGGTACACCTTGGAAAGGGACCTCTTGAGTGCAGTCCCAGGTGAGGATTCCATCTCTAAACTCTCTAATAACACCCTAACTACCATGCACAAGAAAGTACTACTCAAACTAAAAGAAACAAGAAAACATGTGAAAGGAGTGGATAAGAGTCAGGAACCTCATAGGACAGGTGAAAAGGATAACTCAAATGGTTTGAGGATTCCTAAAAGGGTCTCCCGATATACGCAAGGTATGTGGGAGCTCAAATCAGTAGTAGTGTTGTCTAATGCATAACTGTTTAGAAGGGGCCTTCCTATATACAATCGAGTACATGGAGTACCTTTATATATACCTCAAGGGTATGTGAAAGGTTGTTCGATATACCGATGGTATGTGGAATAACTGCGCGAGTCCTGGGATGTAATGCAAACAAATAATGATAGCTCCTACACTAAATGATGCTCGAACATGTCTCTAACCTATCACTCTAATTGCTATATATTTAAATTTTAACCTAGTACTACTGTTAATTTTATCTTGTGCGTTTAGGTGGGACCATGGAGTGAAAACTCGAATTTAAAGAAGATGCACACTGATCTATATGATAATGCAAGTTTTCCTCTTCAATGAAATTCTACCTAAAATAGAGAGAGAGATTTACTTTTTTTTTTCAAAAAAATGCACACCGAAATGCAAATGCAATTCTATCTTTTCAAATGAAAAGTGAAATATCAATGCACCTCAAACAATCTTCAAAGCAAATAAGAAAGAGATCTAGAGAACATCAAACATAAATAAACCAAAAAATGTTTCCTATCTTTTCATGCTTGAAAAATATGCATAAAAACTTGATGGAAAGATGATTTCACTAATGTTTCCAAACAAAACTAACTCTAATGCACGCAAAGCTGAAAACATATATGTCTTCTCAATGAAAGTAAGATCTAGAATTTCAAACAATCATGCATAAAACAAGAAGAAAATTGATTAACATGATTGTTAATAAAGCAAAGGAGAGATAAAACTAAAACTTCTCTTTGAAATAGACAAGGAAATGAAGAACCAATCTTTTCTACCAAGCACTGAAAAAATCAGCATGCCAAAAGGAAACAAGAATCACCCTAAGAAAAGAAAGACTCAAAACAACATGGATCACTCATGCATTTCAAGTCCAAAACAAACCAAAGCCTACACATGAAATTCTAATGTATATTTCCAATTCCAATGAATAATATCTACAAAAAAGGGAAAGAGGTTTCAAGCAAAGAAAATAACACAAAATCCAATGCAAGAAACATAAAGTCTCTTTGAATGCAGAATGAATACAACAATCAAAGCGATTATAGAATACACAATTCATGGCCCCTTTCGGCTGTGAGGGAGCATTTTTTTTCAAAAATACACTTCATTTTCATAAAAAAGTAAGCCAAAAAAACACAACAAATCAAAATGCAAATTCTGGAACGAGGCCTACCTGGCACTGCGCAGATGAAGCTGTTGACAGGTGATTTTGAGGTAGAACCGCTCTTTGCAAACTGGATTAAGGCGGTAGCACCTCTTAGGGCTAACTGGACTCATGCAGTGGCACCAATCCTCACCAACAGGAAAGATCAAGTTAGAAATTGATCAGATCAAGGAAAAAACTGATGAATTGAAAATAAAAAAGAGCATAAAAGGTCGAAATAATTCAGCTCTAGACAGACCTGGAAGTTTCAAACCAAAATTCACTGAGTCAGATAGCATATCTGACTAAAGAGAGTTGGAGAAGGAGCCTGGATTCAGACAAGAGTTGAAGAACTGAGGAATATCATATCAACTAATACGTATATATCTATTCCCCAGCAGAGTCGCCATATTTGTAAGCAGGAATATTTCACCTTCTACACACAGAAGCTATTCCTCTGGTTTGAATGGTTGAGATCTAGAACAAATGGACGATGAAGGATGAAGACCTTCCTTGGATATCATATATACCTAGAATGCCTTCTTCCACAATAAACCTGTGTACCTACAATCAGATTAAACACACAAACACATGAAAACTACCAAAACAAAATCTATTAATCCATGTCAGTGACTAAGGAATCCAACAACATTTACATGTGAAATCAAACAACAATAGTAATGTGGGACAGAAATTAGCTTTGCATTAGAATAAAATGGAGAAGTTTACAACCAATTAAGCCTTAGTGTTGATAGGAATATCCATGAAACCAACACTTCATCCCCATAAGCTCCAACTTTGCTCTCTATGCTCTCCAATGGCTTGGTCCAAGTGGTCAATCGAACATCATAACAATACCTCTATAGTTCCCACCTCAACCATGAACATCAGCTTGTATTTATAAGGCTCAATGGATAGGAATGGTTGAGAGATTTGTGGATGAGGTGGCCTCTAAGATTCTATGATGGGGAATCTTGAGCTCAACTGACCCACAACTTTAGGGATAAGAGATGACATAAGGCTCATGATCTAGAAACCTTGAGAAACCTCTCTTTTTTCCCATTTTACCTAGGGTACCACCTTTTGCCTCTTATGACAGAGCGGTTCAGGTTAAAAACACTTATGGACCAAAGGATATAAGCGGTGGCACTGCTTATGGTAAATAGGATACATGCAATGCAAACAAGGTAGCACTCATGGATCATGAGGAAAGCGTGGTGCTAAGTATTTTTATGAAATATTGACAATCAACATGGGTTTTCTCTCAAAGTGCTAGGATTTAAGGGCAAATATGTAAATCAAAGGTCTTATCACCTGGTGGTGATAGGATTTTGGTATAACAACCCATACTTACCAATCAAACTATCCCATCTATCATGCATGGGGGCAGTGGCACTTCCACCCACACTGTCCCTCCCATCTTACATGGGGGCAGTGGCCCTTTCGCTCACATGGTTCCTCTTACCCTACTTGGGGGCAATGGATTGTCTACAACTATGCCATAAGTTCCCCCAGTCATACAAGGACGTCATGTCCCTACCAACCCCGCCACTATTGTTGGTCCCTCCCACATCAACTTCAAGAGAAGGAAAGGGATTTCCCCCAAAACCATATCATGATGTTTCACCTTCTGCGGACAGAAGTTGTTCCTCTGGTCTAAATGGTTCAGATCCATAACAAAGGAATGAAAAAGGATGAAGACCTTCCCTGGTTATCATAGATACCTGGAATTCCTACTTTGACAGTAAACCTGTGTACCTGTAATCAGATTAAACACGTAAACACATCAAAGATACCAGAACATAATCTATTAATCCATGTCAGTGACTAAGGAATCCAACAACATTTACATGTAAAATCAAACAACAACAGTAACGTGGGACAAAAATTAGCATTGCATTAGAATAAAATGGAGAAGTTTACAACCAATTAATCCTTAGTGTTGACATGCATCTCCATGAAACCAACGCTTCATCCCCATAAGCTCCAACTTTTCTCTCTATGCTCTCCAATGGCTTGGGCCAAGTGGTCAATCCAACAGCATAACAATACCTCTATAGTCCACCCTCAACCATGGACATCAGCTTGTATTTATAAGTCTCAATGGATAGAAATGGTTGAGAGATTTGTGGATGATGTGGCCTCTAAGATCCTATGATGGGGGATCTTGAGCTCAACTAACCCACAAAATTAGGGATAAGAGAGGACACAAGGCTCATGATCTAGAAGCCTCGAGACACCTATTTTTTTTCCCATTTTACCTAGGGTACTGCCTTTTGCCTCTTATGACAGAGAGGTCCAGGTTAAAAATGCTTATGGACCAAAGGCTATAAGTGGTGGCATTGCTTATGGTAAATAGGATACATGCGGTGCGAACAAGGTACTGCTCATGGATAATGAGGAAAGCGCGGCACTGAGTATTTTTATGAAATATTGACAATCAACATGGGTTTTCGCTCCAAGTGCTGGGATTTAAGGGAAAATACGTAAATCAAAGGTCTTATCACCTGGTGGTGACAGGATTTTGGTATATTAGGATGCCCCTAAAGCATGAGTCTTATAGGGATACAATAAACAAGATCTTTGAGAGAACAAGTTGTCGCTACGAGGTGAAAATTTCGGCTCGATCGGAGCATGTCATCAAGTAGGCATTTGTAGTACATCAATATTTTTGACTCATAGACACAAGCAACCAACTCATGGATATAGACCAATACAAGGCAGATCCATGGGAGGAATAAACAAGCATGGCTACTAGAATACAGTGTAGATCCATGTGATAGAGGACTCAAACTTGGACATAGCTACCAGACATACAATGTAGATCTATGTCATATAGATGCAAATTTGAGCATAGCCACAACCATACAAATGTGGATCCATGCTAGATATACAAAACTCCATTGCAACGTGGGGAAAAATCAATGAGCACTTTAAACAAATACCCAGGGTCTTTGTCTCGTCTTCCACAAAGTATAACTCTATCCATGTGATTACAATGATCTGAAGTCGAACATGGTAGAAACCACTTGATTACTAGCCAATGATGTGAACCGTTAACAAGTGCAAGGGATATCACCATTGATGTCAATGATTCCCAAGGTACCCTAGTACAATCTACTGAGTGTGAATAGATGTCCTAATGTCAAACACCCAGTCGATTCTATCGATCAAAGGTCAATGATGTGAAACTATGTCGAGAGTGAGAGAATCTATCATTAAGGCATACAGATCTCAAGGTACTTATTTTTTGTTTCTAAGACTATTTCCTGGATGATGAGCTAATGTCGATGGGAATAGTCTCATCGATGGAGGAACATGATGAGTCCCACATCGACGACACGAAACTTGGAACATATTTTTCGAATGATGTGAATGTAGTAACCAGAGGACTGACTCAAAAGTACTGACATGGAAACTATTTTAACTGCAGAGGTAAAATTCTTCAACTTCCCTTTGAACATCAGGAGACACGACACAAGACTTGGCAGCATGACTGAACGAGATGGACACACAATGCGACTGTGGACAATGCATTCTTTTGAAAGACTCATAGGAGTGGCATGACTCATGAAAGTGGACCATCATGGAGATCGAATGAATACCCAATTGACTGACATGATGCGCAGACAAGTGCCATGTTCAAAGGTAATGACAAACTACTGCCATTTATTTTCAAAATGATTCCCTTCCCATTTTCCCCATCATGATCAATGAGTGCCTCTTTTCAGTTTTATGAGTTCAAAGAGGGTAACAAACACTCGATATAGCTTGTCGAAAGACAAGTATAGACTCATATATTTTACAAACCTGAGAGAGGAGGGGTTCGTTCCCAAAATGGGTCTCTCAATGTTTAATTTAACGAGTCCAATGAAAGAAAGCTCTCTATAGTTCATGTTTAGAGAGTCTGAACTATTACAGAAGAAGACTTCACATAGGTCCTTTTTTGTATGATTTAGTCTCTAAGGCCTGAAAAAGTGTAAAATCATACCTTAGAGAACTCTTCCGGTCATGATTGGCTGGAGTGTTCCTTTTTCATAAATATTCGGTCCAAACTGAAAAAGAGATAAACTACCGTCGGAGAGATGACTCTTCAAATACTTTAACGAGCATGAAGAAGAAAATATCATTCGACAATATTTTCGTATTTAGGGAGCCTAAAAAGAGTTTAAAGAGGACTCCATTAACCTTTTTCATGTTTGAATCCAGAGCACAAAAAAGTAACAAACTAAGCTAAAACCACTTTTCATGTCTTAACCAGAGCAAGAAAAATGAAAAGGAAGCTCAACAACATCTTACTGTTTTTAACAAGCTCAAAGATCAGTTAAAAGAATGCTCAGGGATTGGTTTCATTTTTATGCAAGCTTGAAACCAATGGGTAAACTATGCTTGAAAAATCCCATTAACATGATATACAGAGGTTGGAATCTTTCCCCCAGCATGATTGCTAGTGAAGCTTACCCTTAGCATGGTTTTTAAGGGCTCGACATGCCCCTAAGCTTTGTTTCATTTGACAATTCTTCTTCCATAGCCAACCTAAAAACATGGTTACTAATGTGAAAATTTTAACAAGGGGGGTAGGAAGAATGAGAATCAAGTAGGTGAAAATAAGGTTCAAGTTCTAACACTAAAGTGAAGAATCGGCTCAACGGAAGGGGATCTGTTTAATTTTTACACAAGCTTGAAACGAAAGGTAACTATGCTTGGAACATGGTTTCATTTTTATGCAAGCTTGAAACCAGAAGGTAAACTATGCTTAAGGAAACCTACTTTATTTTTTAAAGAGCTTGAAATAGAAAATGAACTATGCTCAAGAATGGTCTCATTTTTATGCAAGCTTGAAACCAAAAGGTAAAATATGAATGAGGAGATCTATTTCATTTTTTAATGAGCTTGACATAGAATGGGAACTTTGCTAAAAAATGATTTCCTTTTTATGCAAGCTTGAAACCAAAATGTAAACTATGCTTAAGGAATGGTTTTATTTTTTAACGAGCTTGAAACCAGAAGTAAACTATACTCTCAAACCTGCTCCTATCCAACATGATATCCAGAGGTTGGTAGGTTTCCCCCATTACATAAAATCTAGCGGCTTAGCTCCATTATTATTTCCATAGGTTAGAGCCATGCCCCCCATTTTACCTATGATGGGAAGAAGCTAACTAGAAGAAGGGGAAGGAATCATAAGAACATGGGGCACATTCAGGGTATTCTGATTACTATGAGTGACACGATGGTCAGGTGTACCAAAGGAAAGCTAATCAATGGTCACAATCTTCCCATCATGGGGAAAATGCATAACTTTAAAGAGTGTGGACACAACAACCTTCATGGCATAAACATAATCACATCGAAGGAGTAGATTAAAATCTAAAGGAACTTGGACCACCATAACACCAATACAGATAGTTTTCCCTCCTAATGTAATAGGTAAATAAGGAAGGGTCCCTAAAGGTGCAGTAGGTCTATGATTAAAAGCCAATATCTGATCAGTGGCTGGCACAAGCTGAGGAGAACCTAAGGCTTTCCAAGTAGTTGAGGATAGAATACTAACAGAAGCCCCTTCGTCAACAATAGTGCAAAGTATCTTCCTAGCAGTAACATTCACAAATATCTGGAAAGGAACACTCGAATGAAGATGAGACTCTGTTAGGCTACTCCAATCAAAGGAAATAACCTCACTACTCGAAGAGGGTTCTGTTAAAATAGACAAAATTTCCTCTTGTCGAGAACAATCAGAATGAAGCATAAAAAATTTAGTAGGTTTCAGTTCATTCTCTACTGAAAGAGAAGAACAAGATGAATATTTGGTTAAAGAGACTACTTCAGTCTTAACACTCTCTGATGAAAGAGTGGGATCATGTGGAAATGACACTGACTCGACCACTTTAAATTCATTGTTCAAAGGAAGAGTGGGATCAACCATAGATAAATCTGAATCGAACACTTGTTCAACCAATGGGGGATCGAGGGATGACTTACTATCACCTGTTGATTATCAGTAATATTTTCCAACCAACGCGAAGCTTCATCCATGTTTGGACAAAAAAAAGTATGATGAATAGCCTTACAGAGCAACCAAGGATACAAAACTTTACCCTTCTGACCTTTTACCAATGGGTCACTGGTTGAGGGAGTATCGTCAACATGGTTATCAGACGTTCATGACATAGAAAGTTTGGACCTTTTAGACCACTCTTCTTATACACGAGAGAGACCGGGACACTCGTTAAGAAGGTGGTCCCCCTTGCAAATATTACAAGGGAACTTGGGTTTTCTAGGTGTTCTCTTAGAATGAGCACCATCAAGAGTAGATAGTTGCTTCTTTTTCTCTTTGTTATCCTTCTTCTTTTTACCCTTCCATTTCTTCTTCTTCTTATCCACATGACTACTAACCATAGAGCTTTGGTCAAGTGAAGAAGAAGAAAGGGATGAAACAACAACCGACAAAGAAGGAGAGGGATTAGGTTGAGGTTGATCCTCTCCCAGAGGAGAGGTGACATTTGACACATTAGGTGTAACAGGAATTACCGAATTAAAAATCCAGACCAGTAATCCTAAAGTTAATCCAAGAAGATTTAGAGTGGCAATAAAGGGAGGACCAATACCTTCACTTGGAGGGAATACAAAAGGTACACCTTTGAAAGGGACCTCTTGTGTGGTAGTCCCAGATGACGATTTCATCTCTAAACTCTCTAATAACCCCGTAAATACCATGCACAAGTAAGTACTACTCAAACTAAAAGCAACAAGAAAACATGTGAAAGGAGTGGATAAGAGTCAGGAACCTCATAGGATAGGCCAAAAGGATAACTCAGATGGTTTGAGGATTCCTAAAAGGGTCTCCCAATATACACAAGGTATGTGGGAGCTCAAATCGATAGTAGTGTTTTCTAATGCATAACCGTTTAGAAGGGGCCTTCCTATATACAATCAAGTACATGAAGTACCTTTCTATATACCTCAAGGGTATGTGAAAGGTTGTTCAATATATCGATGGTATGTGGAAGAACTGTGTGAGTAATAGGATGTAATGCGAACAAATAGTGACAGCTCCTATGCTTAACGACACCCATACATGTCTCTAAGCTATCGCTCCAATTGCTATATATTTAAATTTTAACCTAGTACTATCGTTAATTTTATCTTGTGCGTTTAGGTGGAACCATGGAGTGAAAACTTGAATTTAAAGAAGATGCACACTGATCTATATGATAATGCAAGTTTTTCTCTTCAATTAAATTCTACCTAAAAGAGGGGGAGAGATTTACTTTTTTTTTTCAAAAAAATGCACACCCAAATGCAAATGCAATTCTATCTTTTCAAATGAAAAGTGAAATATCAATGCACCTCAAACAGTCTTCAAAGCAAATAAGAAAGAGATCTAGAGAACATCAAACATAAATAAACCAAAAAATGTTTCCTATCTTTTCATGCCTGAAAAAGATGCATAAAAACTTGATGGAAAGATGATTTCACTAACGTTTCCAAACAAAACTAACTCTAATGCACGCAAAGCTGAAAACAGATATGTCTTCTCAATGAAAGTAATATCTAGAACTTCAAACAATCATGCATACAACAAGAACAAAATTTATTAACATGCTTGTGAATAAAGCAAAGGAGAGAGAAAACTAAAACTTCTCTTTGAAACAGACAACGAAACGAAGAACCAATCTTTCCTACCAAGCACTGAAAAAATTAGCATGCCAAAAGGAAACAAGAATTTCCCCAAGCAAAGAAAGACTCAAAACAACATGGATCACTCATGCATTCCAAGTCCAAAACAAACCAAAGCCTACACATGAAAATGAAATGTATATTTCCAATTGCAATGAATAATATAAAGGGAAAGAGGTTTCAAGCAAATAAAATAACACAAAATCCAATGCAAGAAACATAAACTCTCTTTGAATGCAGAAAGAATACAACAATCAAAGTGACTACAGAATACACAATTCATGGCCCCTTCCAGCTGTGAGGGAGCATTTTTTTTCAAAAATATGCTTCATTTTCATCAAAAAGTAAGCCAAAAAAACACAACAAATCAAAATGCAAAGTCTGGAACAGGGCCTACCTGGCACTGTGTAGATGAAGCTACTGACAAGTGATTTTGAGGCAAAACCTGTCCTTGCTCACTAGATTCAGGCAGTGGCACCTCTTATGGCTAACTGGACTTAGGTGGTGGCACCACTCCTCGCCAACAAGACATGTGCAGTTCCCTGAATATATCCAAAACACAAAGGAGAATGAAAGATCAAATTAGAAATTGATCAAATCAAGGAAAAAAATGATGCATTGAGAATAAAAAAGAGCATAAAAGGTTGAAATAATTCAGATCTAGACAAATCTGGAAGTTTCAAACCAAAATTCACTTAGTCAAATAACAGATCTGAATGAAGAGA
Source organism: Pseudotsuga menziesii (assembly GCA_001517045.1). Taxonomy (NCBI): domain Eukaryota; kingdom Viridiplantae; phylum Streptophyta; class Pinopsida; order Pinales; family Pinaceae; genus Pseudotsuga; species Pseudotsuga menziesii. The sequence continues at coordinate 272,326 of LPNX010673168.1, read as the reverse complement.
GTTGGAGAAGGAGTCTGGATTCGGACAAGAGTTGAAGAACTGAGGAAGATCAGATCAACTGATACATATATATCTATTTCCCAGCAGAGTCACCATTTTTGTAAACAGGAATATTTCACCTTCTGCAGACAGAAGTTGTTCCTCTGGTCTGAATGGTTCAGATCTAGAACAAATGAACGAAAAAGGATGAAGACCTTCCCTGGATATCATAGATACCTGGAATTCCTTCTTCGACAGTAAACCTATGTACCTGCAATCAGATTAAACACGCAAGCACATGAATGCTACCAAAACATAATCTATTAATCCATTTCAGTGACTAAGGAATCCAACAACATTTACATGTGAAATCAAACAACAATAGTAATGTGGGATGGAAATCAGCTTTGCATTAGAATAAAATGGAGAAGTTTACAACCAATTAAACCTTAGTGTTGACATGCATCTCCATGAAACCAACACTTCATCCCCATAAGCTCCAACTTTGCTCTCTATGCTCTCCAATGGCTTAGGCCAAGTGGTCAATCCAATAGCATAACAATACCTCTATAGCTCCCCCCTCAACCATGGACATGAGCTTGCATTTATAAGGCTCAATGGATAGGAATGGTTGAGATATTTGTGGATGAGGTGGCCTCTAAGATCCTATGATGGGGGATCTCAAGCTCAACTGACCCACAATGTTAGGGATAAGAGAGGACACAAGGCTCATGATCTAGAAGCCTTGAGAAGCCTCTCTTTTTTCCCATTTTACCCAAGGTACCGCATTTTTCCCCTTATGATAGAGCGGTTTAGGGTAAAAATGCTTATGGACCAACAGCTATAAGCGGTGGCACCGCTTATGGTAAACAGGATACACATGGTGCGAACAAGGTACCACTCATGGACAATGAGGAAAGTGCGGTGCTGAGTCTTTTTATGAAAGATTGACAATCAACATGGGTTTTCTCTCCAAGTTCTAGGATTTAAGGGAAAATATGTAAATCAAAGGTCTTATCACATGGTGGTGACAGGATTTTGGTATAACAACCCATACTTACAAATCAAACTGTCCCATCTATCATGCATGGGGGTAGTGGCACTTTCGCCCACACTGTCCCTCCCATCTTACATGGGGGCAGTGGCCTTTCCACTCACATGGTTTCGCTTACCATACTTGGGGGCAATGGCCTATATACAACTATTCCATAAGTGCCCCAGTCATATAAGGACATCCTATCCCTACCAACCCCACCACTATTGCTGGTCCCTCCCACATCAACTTCAAGGGAAGGCAAGGGAGTTCCCCCAAAACCATATCATGATGTTTCACCTATGGTGCTCATCAAACAACATCATAGATGATTCGATCAGATTTATACTATTCCAACACACCCTCACATGTGCTACAACCAAGTGGTACATTGAGATACCACAAGCCAAGTACCCAGACTTCAACTCCTTGGCCTTTATGTTCCTATAGTATTATGAGCTCCCTATCAGATATGATGAAGGAGTGGAAATATTTCTATCTTTCTGCCAAAACACTGTGACCCACATCACCAACCACATCCACGAGTGGAGACAACGTCACAACTTGTGCAATATCAAGCTTGATGACATGATCTTCCTGGATTGTTTCTTGAAAACATTGATGCCACCTATAGCCAAGGAATTCTCCTTTGAATGTCACCAAACAGAGGAAAATGCCATATTGAAGGACCAACAGTTTGACCTCATTTATGCATAGTCTAGATACCTCTACACCATCATTCTAGATGCTCCCCATGTAGGCACTTACAACCAGGATGCATTGAGGGAACCCCACACCGCAAATGGAATCATAGGTTCTCTCTCCCACCAACCACAACACCATTCCACAACACCTGCGATGCCACCGAAAAGAAGCAATACCCCTAGTGTTTCCTACCCAAACCAATCTCCTGAATATGCAAGAATGATGTCCCAGTCCTAAGCTACAACCTCTTATGCACAACCTATGCCACAATAGTAGACCCATGCACCTACTTGGCTGGCACAACAATATGTGGGACAGATTCCCATGTTTGTAGCACCCCCATCCCCCCAATTCTACTATTCAACACCCATGCAAGGCACTCAAACCCCCACCCTAGCTCCTCCTGCTCCTTTGGGAAAAGTGTTTGCACAGCAAAACCATCCCACTCAACTAGCCCCTAATAACCAACAAGGGAAATCTAGAAAAAACTGAGCAAGGAATCAAGGAAATAACCAACCACAAGGAGGAATTCAACAACCAAATCCTCCCAACAATGTCAGGGCCAACTGGCCAGCCCAAAATACTCAGCAACCAAATGCACCTAAATGCAATGCTCTATTGCACACAAACCAACCATGCAAACAATGCGGGGTCTACAGGAACTATACACATGAGTTCCTTTTCATGGGTCACACTAAGCAGGCCATTCATAATGAAGTTCAACATGCTACCAATATGATAGCCCTATATTAACCCAACCGAACACCACCAGGACCTCCACCAATGGTGTTCCAAAACCCACTACTAGTCCAAGGACTGGTAGCAACTACACCTACTACCCAACCCAATCCCACTACCCTGCGAGCACCTCTGATAGTAGAAACATGTGTTCATCACTTGCTGGCCTTGACAACCAAAGAGGTCAATTTATAGACTAGACGAAATCAGTACGGAACTAACACCAAACCTATTGACCCATTAGTAGAATCCACGTTCAAAACAACCAATACACCTCTTAATTTACTCCCATTTCCCATAGGACCCCCCATACAACGGGTTTCCAACAATATCACGGCTAGAGCTACTATAAGCTACAACATCGTGGATGACAAAGAACAAACACCTATGACTATGTCCACTCTTGAGGTACTTAAAACTTTCCCATCGTAGTGGAAATCCTTACTAGTCGACCTCAATGCTATTGACCCCTCCGACTCTAAGTTGATCACATTCAACACAGAGAACAGAGAACCACGGATGCCATCAACCATTGCATTCTAAATCCTGGTATCCATTCTAAATTTGGTTGTGCATCAGTGCATGGTGGACAAGGGGGCATCCATGTGTGTTATGTCAAACTTAGTTTGGCAGAAGCTTGGATCTCCAATTCTGCAACCATCCGCTACTACTATGTAGGATTATGATGGCCACCCCACTAAAGCCCAAGTTATTCTTCCACATGTTCCCATTAGATTAGCTAGGAAAATAGTATTGATTGACATAGAGTTTGTCAATGCTCAATTGGACTGTAACCTTCTCCTCGGGAGAATTTATATGTACACCATGAGAGCCATAGCATCAACTATTTTTCATCTCATGATGTTCCCTCACGAAGGGAAAATAATGATAATTGACTAACTAACCTATCACGATCTGTAAGGGATAACTGCACCAGCTAATGTTATCCCTACAATAATTACCATCGATCAGTAAGGGCTAACCACACACACCAATTTTATCCCCGTGGCCAACACCATGGTCGACAACATACCAGCATTCCCATTATTGAATGTGGGCCCTGGGTTGTTTTCCAATACCACCATGATGGCTTCCTTCCCCTTAGTGTCACCACTGCTGACACCAAATGAGACTGTGAATTTGTGCATTCTCTCATCCAACATTGCTGAACCTAAACATCAACCACATCCACAGCCCCAAGAGTAGCCAAAACATCATCTGCTGCCGCAGTATTATTCCCAGCCGCAACCATAACCCCATCCCCACATGTAACCATCAGGGAGTTATTTGTGATCCTCTCCAGTCCACACAATTTGCTTCCTATTTCCCCTTGCCTGGTGTCTTCAGTAAGCCTGTAATGGCTACCTTAAACTTACCCAATTTCACATTGGGGATTCCCGTGTGGTACTTCGATCCACCATCCCAACCTCTGATGTCCCAAGTAGTCTTAAGCCCTGTGCAACCCATTGCGAAAAAAATCTCATCCTCCACCCTGTTCACAAAAACCAACCACTGCACCCGCACCCACACCACCCCACCCAAAAAAGGCCAAGAGAAAAAACACGAAAGCTACCACTGAACCTTGACAGATCCCACCTTGTGCCATTTGTGAAGAACAGGGCCATGCAATGCAAAAATTCCTTCATATTCTCATAATTCACACACATTTGGACAACATGGATACAATAGAAAACATCCCCATGGTTGAACTCCCAAGCGGGCCAATATTGCGAAACAAGTCATTGAGAACAAACCATGCTTGCACCATCTGTGGATCATATGGGCACTATTATCACCACTTCTAGGAATTTCCCAAGTTTTTAATGGCCCTATTCAACCTCTAACAACATGCCCTTGAATCTGAGATCACTCTAATCAAATAAGTCAATCGTCAGCTCCTTGTTCAGACACCATGTCCATTTACATGATGTCCAATTCCATAGACCCTCTTATCTCTAGCATCACTGATGGTCCATCAGACCTATCTCTTCATTTATTTGGCAATAATGAAGAGATAGTTGAAGCCTTAACCACCCCAGAATATCCGTGCGATGACATGCACCATCGCTCGTTCTTCCTCCCCAAAGAAATTGTCTCGCAGTCTGACCAGTTTTTCATGGAAACAAAAGATTTCATTCATGGGAAATTCAACTGGTTCAAGAATCCCATCCTGACACTAGATGCATTCGAAGAAGGTAACATGGCCAACATCTTTCCAACCATGAAAATCAAAATCTCAATCAATCCTGAGGCCGTTGAGGAAATCATGTTGGGGGCATCCTACTCCTCGGAAGAAGTCGCTTCCTACAAATCACTCTTCCAAGAATTACGTGACATATTTTCCTGGTCTTACAATGAAATGTCTGGGTCAGATCCAACCATTTTGGAGCACCACATCGACACATGGCCCAATGTGGCCCTTGTGCGCCAAAAGCAATGGCCCATCCATCCCTCCAAAGCTATCATGGTCAAAGCCAAAATTGAGAAGTTGCGCACAACTGAATTAATTTACCCCATTGCTTCCACCACTTGGGTTTCAAATCCTATTCCCATGAATAAAAGATAGGGCACCATCCAAATTTGCACAAACTTTCATGATCTGAATTGAGTGTGTCCCAAAGACAACTTCCTGACACCCTTCATCGATTAGATCATCGATGCATGCATCGGACATGAAGTCTTTTCCTTCATGGACGGCTTTTCCGGATATAACCAAATTCAGATCCAGAAAGAAGATCGTTACAAGACTGCATTCACAACCTCGTGGGGAACATTCACATATCGAGTAATGCCCTTTATTCTAAAGAATGTTGGAGCCACCTTCCAGCGCACTATGACATATTGTTTCCATGACCTCATCCACATCATATTGGTCTACCTAGATGACCTTACTGCTTGATCACCAAAATGAGCACAACATATAGACAACTTGCGGCAAGTGTTTTTGCAATGCCGCAAGTACAAAATTTGATTAAACCCCCTAAAATGTGTTTTTTGTATCCCAATAGGTCGTCCACTCGGGTTCACTGTATCCCACAAAGGGATAACAATAGACCCCCTCAAAGTTCAAGCTATCCTTGATCTCCCTTCACAACAAACACGACACCAATTTTAGAGCCTCCAAGGCAAGTCCAACTTCCTTTACTGCTTTGTACTAGAGTATGCAACAAAATCCCATGGATTCATATGCCTACTCTACACAAAAATTCCCTTTGTTTGGGATCAACAAGCACATGAATCGTTTGATGCACTCAAACAAGCCCCGGCTTCTGCTCTCAGCACTAGACTTCACCTGAGACTTCATTCTTTATGTGTCGACCTCAGAGAATGCCATTGTTGGAGTCTTGGTCCAAGAAGATGATGCTCACCAGGAGCACGTGATCTATTATGTTAGCTAGAAGTTGATAGGTCCTCCATTACGATACTCACCAGAGCATAAAATAGCCCTCGCCGTCGTTTTCTCAACTGAGAAGTTGCACCACTACATCATTTCAAACCATACCCATGTAGTGGCTAATTCCAAACCAATGTGGTACCTCTTAAGCCACTTCCTTCTACAAGGCCACATGACCAAGTGGGTAGTCGTCCTCCAAGAATTTGACTTGGAGTTTGTTTCTCCAAAAGGCACAAAGGCGCTCATGCTATCCATGCTCATGATAGATTTCCCCCCATTGACTACATCACCAACACCCAAGGGTGACCTCCCTGATGATTTCCTATTCGTCATATCCATAGAAGAACCATGGTATGGGGGAATCCTCCTATATTTACGCACACAGAAGTTCGTCGCCCACTTAAACCACGAAGATAGATGACACATCCAAAATCAAGCCATTTGCCATATTCTGATTGGAGATGTTTTATATCTTCAAGGCATTGATACCATCCTATGTCATTTCCTCACCCATGACGAGGTCGAGACGGTCCTCAACGGCTATCATAGTGGATCCTACAGTGGCCACCTTTCAGGACTGGAAACTGCCAAAAAGATTCTATGTTCCAGCTACTTCTGGCCTTCCATCTTCATTGATTGCATAGAGGCAGTCAAACACTATTGCACTTGTTATCTCTTTTCCCCAAAGGAAATAACCCCCCCTGCACCATTACAACCTGTAGTCATAGTAGGCCCATTCTGCAAATGGGTAATCGATTTCATGACAATCAACCCTGCCTCGGCCAACAGTCATAAATACATAATTATGGTAGTTTATTACTTCACTAAGTGGGCCGAGACCATGCCTATGTTCAATTGAAAAAGTGAAACATTGGCACGTTTCTTCTTTAACCACGTTATTTCACGATTTGGTGTCCCCAAAAAATTGGTCTCAAATGATTGTAAACACTTTGAAGATGATGTTTGGACTGAGCTTTCAACCATGTTGAAATTCAAACACTAGTACTCATCTTCCTACTACCCCTAGGGAAATGGAAAAGTTGAAGTAGTCAACAAAATCATCAAAACAATGCTCCAAAGGATGGTAGAAAACCACAAAACCAACTAGCACCACATGTTGTTTTCCGCCCTATGGGCTTACCGCACTTCCACAAAAACCGCAACTAGGTTTCACCCCCTTCCACCTAGTACACGACATTGAATCAATACTCCCTATAGAATGTTAGATCTCATCACTCCGCCTCATAGTATAACTCCTTCTTGACACTTCACCTTTAGAAGAACAACTCCTCCAACTTGAGAAAACTATAGAAGACCATTGGGCTGCCCTCCAAGCCATCAAAGTAGCAAAAAAATGGTCAAAATCCCATTACGACTACCATGTCCACCCTCGCACCTTTAGCGAAGGTGATATGGTTCTGGTTTATGACCAACCCAATGATAAGTTGGGAAAAGGCAAGTTCAATTCAATGTGGTACACCCCATACATCATCCACCATTGCCTCAAAAAATGGGCATACACCCTTATTGACTCTAATGGACAACTCTTGAAGAACCCCCGTAACGGGCTCTACATAAAGATATTTTACACTTAACATCACCAACAAGTTGTTTTGTTTTCATTTTCTATTTTGCAATGTTTTTACCTCAAATCAGAGACCCCCATTAGGGGAAGCACCATTAGCTTCTATTTAGAGTCACCCAGATTCTGTTCGAGACACCCCTCACACCTCTGGGCTCAGAATTATGTCTTTTATCTTCTAATGAGACCATAGTCTCGTGTTTAATAAGTAATTTTCGAGGCCCCTTATGCAAGAGTCACCTCAGTTTACCTACCACATTGTGATATAAGTATCTCCGGACCAGTACTTGGATCACACCTTCCTACTGCAACTCATGCAGGACTTCAGACCATCTCCTTGGAAGGAACATCATTTTATTTCAGCATATAACTGTCCAACTTGTTCACCGCACCTTATGTGGGTCTCTGAACTACCACTCGGAGGGTGTATCATTTCTTTCGCATTCATTTGGCATATAACTTCCTCCGGACTTGCACTCACATCATATGTAGTCCAGTCCATCCACAACAACTCACACAAGACTTTCCTGACCTCTATTCGAGAGCTACCTCAGTTTGCATGCCACTACCACACCAACTCACGTGCCTCTGTCGCAATCTATCACGTGCATGTATTGGCATGTTCAAGAGCCACCTGCTCCATCCATACCACACGGATGACCTTTGGACCATTTTCCATTATCCTGAAATAGGGGCATCATCAATGCCCCCTTAATCGGTTGACCATACCAGAGTTTTCTTTAAGGTATTTTTTGACTCCTAAAAGCATGAAAAGATTGTCAAGCATAGATGCTTCCTTTATCGCTTGTTAAAGTATAAGAAAGGGAGTGTACATCGTCTTGTTTATATCCATTTTTGGACCATGTAGACTATCATCCGAAAAGGACCACCTTGGAACAGTCAAGCCAAGATGGTTCCCCTCTGCATATTTTTATGCTTTCTCGGATAGAGGGGCCGAACTTTATGAAAAATTTCACCATGGGTTGTCGTTAAGCTCTTTTTTAGCCTTCTCATCAAGAAATGATCGTCGAGAAAACTTGGTCTCATTCATGCTTGTAAAAGTATCTGAATGACTGTCTATTCAGTACAAGTTTAACCTTTTTTGGACTGATTAGACTACCTATGGTAAAGAAGTCTCCAGTCCCCCAAAGGATGGGAGAGCTCTCCTATGTACACTTTTAACCTTGTTTGGGTATAGGATACTATCAATGAAACACGGGGTCTTCACTTGTTGACCAATATCCTATCACATTAGTTCATATTGTGGGTTTTAAAATTATCAAAAATTGAACCAATATATCGCAGGTATTAAGGGGATGAGGGGTATAAGGTGGGGGCAAGTAGGGTGGTTTATAAGGATTGAGGTATAAAAAGGGGTGGGGAGGAGGTTTTAAGTATTGGGAGGGGGTTTCAACAAAAAGTGTTTGGGTCAATATCTCTTGAAATTAAGGGTATTCTTTAATATCCCATGATCGTACATGCTATGTGAGAGGTTCACTAAGTGAAGTCCCCGTGTAATGAAAAAGAGATCCCACTGGATTCTTCTTCATACTTTCAGACTCTCTAAAATTTAAAGCACCTTCGAGCATTTAACTTCTTGGTCTCACTAAAAATCCATGATATCGTACCACAACAGTATTTTTAGACACCACCCCACATATAATAGTTCAACAGCATTCCCACTTTGGGTCGCCTTTGTTTAGAGTATTCTACGATGTGTCTTCCTTGCATCCCATCAACACCAAATTTTTTTACCTCCCCTAAGTATTTCCCATCTGCAGTTACATTCCCAGTATTATAGCTATGATCCCTTTCCCATGAGTCAGTTTCATTGGATGTCTAGTCCTCCCTACCATCCTACTCTGACCAAAGGAAATTTGAGTCCACTACACTCCCCTTGCCCCCCCAATTTATTGGGTTAGTCCTTAGATTGTCTCACATATTTCAGTTATATCCCTCATGTTTCTAGTCAAGGAAACACAATTTCCTTGGTCAGTTGCAGGTCTCCCTCTGTCAATGACAACACATGTATTCCAAAGGACAGACCTAGGGGTCCCTGTATCCTAGTTTCATTAACCTCATTGATGAGTTCCTTGGACCACTTGAGATGAGTCCTTAGTGCTTCTCAGGATGTTGTGTCTCACATGCTTGACTATAGCTACATCATCGCACCGTTGAGATTCGTACAGGGTATTGGTCCGTGCAGTATGTAGCAGGGATTTCTCCTTGCTACAGGGGCAGGAATGGATCCCTTCATCTATAGGAAGGAAGGGTGGGTTCCTGCGTGTGGAAAATGCATAAAAGAAAAACAGAATAGAAAGGAAAGCAAATGGACAAGAAATGACCATGAGCCCCTCTGCAAACAAGGTTAGGGCTTCGCTCCAAGAACCTGCAAATAACTATTAGAAATAATCAACCTGCAAAAACATGTTACAGATCAAATCTGCAAACAAATAATGGTCACAAAACAACTAAACTAACAAATCAAACACACAAACAAAACTAGATTATACCTCTCCTTTGGTGAAATGGGCCACCATGCCCTGGCTAGAAGAAGCACCTCCCTATCTCACTCAGCAATGGAGGAGCTATGGTTCAATGGGGAAGATGAGTGGAACAGAGGGAGATGTGGGTGGCTTGAGAGGCAAAGAGTCTCAAGGCATCCACGGGAAACATAACAGTATGTAAGAGAGGTGTTTTTTGAGAGTGACCCCCACCCCTCCTTTTATATCTTTTTTGGGGATTTTTAGGGTTTTAAGCCCTTGGTCAGGGCTTTAGCCCATTTTTTGATATTTTAGCCCCTTCCAGCCTAAATTTATCTCCTTTTATGGTTTTAGGCTCCTTTGAGGGGTTTTAGCCCCTTTTTGGAGGCTTTATCCCCTAGGAGAGTTATTTAGGCTCCTTTTTGGGGGTTTTAAGCCCTTTTACTCATTTTAAGCCTTTTTGAGGGTGTGGGGGTCTAATGGGGTTTTACGAGGGTTGTGAATGGGTGTCCTTGGGTGGTGTAGGCCATGTAGAGCTGAGTGAGGGATTTTTTGGGTTAATAGATTTCCCCCTGATGTGTGAGGGCAGGAGCTCATCGTATGGCCGATAGACGTCATAGGATTTGTTGTGTAGAGGTGGTGATTCCGGGGCTGGGACATGGTGGCTTTTGGTTTTTGTATTAATATGGTTCCCATCAATGGGTGAGATACAAATAATGTGTGACATGTATATGGAAGAGTCTGACATCCCCATGCTCGTGACAATGCCAACAGAATAATTTGATCTATGCTCTAAAATACAAGAGCCGATCATATACAACTCATGATACAATAATGGTTGCCTCAATGTGAGGCTGAATGCAATACTGATCTGGTACATTGGACCCATGTAATTCTCATGGAATGATATATCTTCATGACTAATGATCTACTGGATCTGGAATAGTACATAGCTGTATGGAATCACTAATTGAGATTCAGAGTCTCTGTGGTACAAGTATGTTGCATCAATCATAAATCCATATAGAATCACTACTGGGTCTACTTAACACTGTCTTTAACACAACCCAGAAATCGCAAGGGACATAACCTGTTTAGGTCCATTAAGTGGGCTCATCCATGTGCTAGAGTCAGGTGACATCCAGGTTCTTAGACCAAATACTGCACGGACCAAACCCTGTATGAATCTCAACGGTGCGATGATGTAGTTGAAGTCGAGCACATGAGAAACAACCATCCTGAGAGGCACTAAGGACTCCTCTCAAGTGGTCCAAGGAACTCATCAATGATGTTAGAAACCAAGGTAAATGGACCTTTGGGTCTATCCTCTGGAATATGTGTGTTGTCATTGACAAAGGGAGACCTACCCTTAGTCAAGGCAATGATGTTCCCTTGACCAGAAGCACGAGGGAGATAATCGATAGGTGTGAGACAATATGTGGACTGACCCACTAAATGGGGGGGAAGAGGGAAAGAGTTGAAAAGGGGAAGGGGGAGTGTAGTAGACTCAAACTTCCTTTTTTCAGAGTATGATGGCAGGGTAGGCTAGGTAGCAAATGAAACTTGACTCATGGGAATGGGATCATAGTTGTAATACCGAGGGTGTCACTGCAGATGGGAAATACTTGGAGGAGGTAGACACTTTTGATATTGAAGGGATCCAAGGAAGACACATTGTAAAGTACTCTAAACAAAGGTGACCCAATGTGGGAATGTTGCCAAACTATTTTATGTGGGGTGGTGTCTAGGGACACCGTTGTGATACGATATTATGGATTTTTGGCAAGCCCAAGAAGTTAAATGCTCGATGGTGCTTTCAATTTTAGAGAGATTGAAAGCACGAAGAAGACTCCAGTGGGGGATATTTTTCGTTAGTAGTCTCCTATGCCTGAAAAAGGATAAAAGTATACATAAGAGAGCTCGCCCATCCTTTAGGGGATGAGACACTTCTTTACCATTGGTAGTCCAATCAGGCCGGAAAAGGTTAAACCTATACTGACTGGATGATCATTCAGAAACTTTTATGAGTATGAACGAAATCAAGTTTTCTCGGCAATATTTTCTTAATGAGAAGGCTGGAAAAGAGCTTAACAACAACCCATGGTGAGCTTTTTCATAAAGTGCGGCCCCTCTGCCCGAGAAAGCATAAATGTATGCAAAGGGGAACGGTCTTGGATTGAATATGCCAAGGTGGTCCTTTTCATTTGATGGTCTACATAGTCCACAATAGGAGGTAAACAAGATCATGTAGATTCCCTTTCCTATACTTTAGTGAGTGGGGAAGGAAGTAGTTGCGCTCGGCTATCTTTTCATTGTTTTAAGGAGTCAGAAAAGAGCTTAAATGAAACTCCAATATGGTCAACCAATTGTGGTGGCATAGGAGGTGCCCTATGTTGAGATGGTGGATAGTGGTCCAAAGCTCATACATGCAGTATGGATGCAGCAGAAGGCTCTCAAACATACCAGTACATATGCGGGATAGATCACGGCAGATGCTTGCGAGTTGCTATAGCAGAGGCACACAAACCAAGGTGGCTCTCGAACAGAGGTCAGTAGAGCTGTGTGTGAGTTGTGATGGATGGACCTGACTACATGTGATGTGAGTGCAAATCTGAGGGCACTTATATGCCAAATACGTGCAAAGGAAATGATCTATTTTTTGTGGACAATGTTCTAGAGGTCCGTGTGAGGTATGGTGGACGGAGTAGACAACTATGTGTTAAAATACAAAACAAAAAGAAAAATGGTGACCCTTAGCTAGTGGTGGCCCAACAACCTACATGAATAGCAGTAGGGGAGAGTGATACAAGTATAGGTCCGTAGACACTTGCATCACCATGTTGTGGCTCGTAAATCAAGGTGAATTTCGAGGAGCGGTCCCGAAATTTGTTTATTAAACATGAGATGGTGGTCTCATGAGGAGATGGAAATTTGGGCCCATAGGTGTGAGAGTTGTCTTGAACAGGCTCTAGGTGACTTTGGATTAGTAGCTAATGGTGCTACCCCTGACTTGTGGTGAAAAAATGTTGAAAAAAAAAAGGGAAAAAACTATGCTATAAGGGACTCATAGTGGTGGTATTAGGCATAGGATTTTTTGAGGTGGAGCCCATTGCGTGGCTTCTTCAAGAGTTGACCATCTGATTCAGTGAAGAGGTATGCCCCCTTGCCAAGATGAAGGTCATTGGCAAGGAAGCATGACTGAATTTGGTATTTTATGGGAAGAACCAATTCCACACTATGGTTTAAAGGGAATGGGGTAAAAGCGAAGGCGGTCTTACATATCTCTCCATCATCGTGTAAGTGGTGTCGGGATATATTAGGTGGATCTTCCATGACCGATGAGAAAAAAGGGAAACTGGTGCTATATATCATGTAAATGGTATTGGTTGTGGTTTTTGTGGCCTTTCTCCCAGTCTCTGTTGGAGGAAGAGGGGCAGGCCTGGAGAGAAGAGGAGTCTTTGATGGACCCGGAGGTAGGTGTAACATCATCTCAATTGGCTAGAAATGAGTCAACACATCCTGGGGCCTTAGAGGTAGGGTAGGTGGTTCAAGGTACCACACAAGACCTCCTAGCGTGAAAACCTATAGATTGCAGTTTTCCAAGACAGACTTACTCACGATCTCGGAAGGTAGGAAAAGGAAAGGGAAAAGGAAAAGGAAAAGGAAAATGTTGATCAAGAATGAACCCCATTGTTTCCCTGGTAACTGAGGTTGAGGTTGCAACTGAGGTTGTAGCTGTGGATGGGGAAACAACGAAAGAGACAGGTCTGATGGACCATTGGTGATGGTGGAGAAAAGAGGGTCTATAGAACTGGACATCATGTAAATGGACATGGTGTCTGAAGAAGGAGTTGGGGGGTGAACTTCTTCGATCAAAGTGATCTCATATTCAAGGGAATGTTGTCAAAGGTTGGCTAAAGAAATTCAAAATTCCAGAAATTCTTGGCAATGGTGAGAATAGTGTCCATACAATCCGCAAAGGGCACAAGCATGGTTTGTTCTCAATCCCTTGTTTCTGACTATCGACGCGGTTGGGAGTTCAACCATGGGGATGTTTTTGTTTGTATCCATGGCATCCAAATGCGCATAGATCATTGGGATTTCAAGAAAAATTTGAGTTGGGTGGCCCTATTGCGCACAGACAGTGTAAGGCAGGACTTGTCATGGCTCTGTGGTAGGTTTCACATTCTTTCCCGTTGTTAACCCAAAAATACCCACACAGCTCTCCATGGCCTACACCACCCAAGGACACCATCTCACAACACTCATTTCACTCCATAAGACGTTCCATTTGACCCCCACACCTCCAAAATAGCCCAAGGATGAAGAAAATGGCCAAAAACCCCCCAAGAGAGCTCAAAATAGACCCTCAGGAGCTAAAGTCCTAAAAAAGGGGCTAAAACCCCGAAAGGGGCTAAAGTTATGGTGGAAGGGGCTAAATCCTTGACCAAGGGCTTAAAACCCTAAAACCCCTTGGAAAAAATATATAAGGAGAGTGGGAAGTCACTCTCAAAACAATCCTCATTTGCATATTATTATGCTGCCCATGGATGCTTTGAGACCTCTTGCTCTCAAACCACCCACTCTCCCTCTCGTCCATTTCCCCTTCTCCAAGTCATTGCTCCCCAACCAAGAGAGAGGTGCTCCCATGAGCTAGGGAATGGTGGCCCATTTCCACCCAAGTGAGGTATAATCTCTTTTTATGCTTGTTTTATTTGTTTTTACTTTCTAACCCCCATCTCCATTTGTAGGTTTTTCATTAACACTATTTGTAGGTTGTTTCCATGGTAGTATAGGTTTGTTTTGCAGGTTTCAGAGGCGGAACCGTAACATACTATGTGCAGAGGGGTTCAACAGTTCTTCATCTCCTTTTATTTTCTATCATTTACTCTTAGATACAGTTTACAATAGCTTCCATTTACTTGTTATTGCTTAGATTAGCTTAGTTTCAATTCGTAGCTCTGTTTATGCTATTTTCCCTTTCGTTTTCCCTATTTTTCTAAGAGTAGGAACCTACCCTTGTGCACTATAGGAACAAGGGAGAAATTCCTACCCCTTTAGCAGGGAGAAATCCTTGCTACAGCTTTGGCGACTCCACTGGGTTGATCCCACAGGATCCCTGGGAAATTTTTTTCAGTTTTTCAAGTTTTTCAGTTTTTACCCTAGTTTTAAAAAATCTTCTGTTAGATCTGTTTAAATCTACTTTATTTCTTGTTTTTTGTCAGTGCCGAAGCCTCTTCAAGGCTGATCCAAGTCAAACTAACCAAGTACCAGTTACTGTCAGCCAGATCTGACCCTGCATCACCAGAAACACCCCTTTTCGGATCAAGTCGCTCTTATTGGTGGAAAACGTGAGACAAGGTGCACTTAATCCCAAGACATGTGCGCCCAAGGTGCACTTAATCCTCAAACAGGAACGAATTCATCCCAAGAGCTCAATTTGCAGCTGTTTTGGCATTTTGTGCAACCCCTTCGCTCATTTCCAGAAAAATATCGTGGCCCCCTCGCAATATTTCGTCATAAATGTGCGGCCTGTCACACAAAAGTTGTTTTTCAGTTTAATTAGCAATAATTTCTAGTTTCATAGGACTGTTAGTGTGGCCCAGCTTCCTCTGTCCACCATTACAGGTCTCTTTTAATTCCAGTTTTCAACTTTTGCAAATCAATTAATGAACAATGTGTATATGCTAATCCAATCACTAAGGATTAATAAAATCAACTAGTCTAACTAGAAATAACATAAAATTAACCATCTTGCTACCCCCTTCCTCCTCTACCCAGTTATCACCCTCTGGGGTATTCTGGGATATGATGAACGGATAGCTCGTATAGATCTAGGCACTCCATGGCATTTTTCCTAAACCACTAAAACCAGGTGACTTGGAAGGTACGGGGGTTAGAGAAGGAGGGCTTCTCACAACGCTAAGCATCCTCCCTGCTTAACCAACCTAGCACTTGGGAGGTGACCTGAGGATCTACGGATGGGTTTAGTCCCATTGTGTTGAGATCCCAGCACCTTCTCTTTGTTGAAGAAGAATACCACTGAGAGGTAGACATCTAGTTAGGCTAACAATTCAGGGTTAATCACCATATTTGCTTACAATTTTTTTTATATGTTTGCATACAAAACCATGATGTGAACTCTACCATGAATTCATAAACCATATTGCAAACCAAATACTAGGAAAAACAAGAAAACCAGCACACCATACCACATAATTAACCCAACTTAGTTCATGACGCTGAGTACGCCTTAAAATTTACCAAATTTACACTAATTTCAATCAACTCTGTAGTCTTTGAGGACATAAGTCCCTGACTGCTTCAACTATGGGAATTACTTGGGCTTTGCCCAGAAACTCATTGTGAGGAGTACCACAGGAACCCCAAAGTAGTTGGACGCTGAGAGGAATTGCCAAGCGAAACAGGAAACAACCCCTTCCAATTGAGTAGAAACACACGTGAGGAACAAGCCAAGCGCTGTCTTCTTGCAGTATTGGTGGCTGAGAGACCACCTTTAGCCAATACGAATCCATTGAAATTGGGGTCCAAATACCATACCCACCAGTTTCATATACCAAAGTGAAAACAATTGATCCTCCACGATCTTCCTCATGCCTAAGAGGTGAACCACCACCATTTGGAACACTCAGCTAGTACCATCGTAGTCGTTCTCAGCGATCTCCCACACCATTAGAGGGCCATACAGTCTCTGATTCTAATTCAGACCCATATCAATCTGAACCAGACCTCCACACCACACCATCTAGCCTCGTGGCTACTGCAAACCCAGATCCATTTTCCAGCCTAACCTTAGCAAGTGGACCCATGTCCACATCACAACTTATCACCCATAATGTGGCAAGCGGTCCAAGCATAGTCATCCAAACTATCATTAGCCAATTTCCACCACCCATAGTGACCAGCCAAGCTGGCTCAGTCATAACACATGGGGGAAATGGCCCCTCCACACACATTGTCCCCCCTGCCACACAGGGGGGCAGTGCACCAACCACCCACATTGCCCCTACTTCCATATAGGGGGGAAATTTCCCCAATACCCATACCATCCCACCCACAACACTTGGGGGAATTGGCCCATCTGCCATGGTGCCAGCACAAGCACTCCCAGCCATGCATATGCATTATGCACCTGCAAACCACACTCCCATTGCAGCCCCATCCCACATCAAATTGGGGTTAAATCTGCCATTCATGGCTCATTTGAACTTCCCTGACTTGGCCAGATTAACGAATGACCCCATCCATCACCAAGCTTTCTAGCCACCCATGCCAACTAAGCTTCCATCAGACATCCCAAAGTTCGAAGGCAAAGTCAGGGAATGTCCCAAAATCATATAATGACATTCCATCTATGGTGCTCATCCAATAGCATTGTAGATGACTCCATCAGACTGAGGCTGTTCCAACTCACCCTTATAGGTGTCGTGGCCAAGTGGTACATTGAGGTGCCACAAGCCAAGTACCCAACTTTAAATCCCTAGCCTTCATGTTCCTACAATATTTCCAGTTCCCTGTCAGATATGATGAGGGGGTGGAGATCCTCCTATCCTGTAGCCAAAACACTGCCACTCACATCATTGATCATATCCATGAGTGGCGGCAACACCATAGCTTGTGTAAGATTCAACTTGATGATAGGATCTTCTTGGATTGGTTCCTTAATACTTTGCTCCCACCCATCGCAAAGGACATCGCATCTGAACATCCCCAATCTGAAGAAGAGGCCATATTGAAGGCCCAACAATTTGATCTCATTTACACCCAGTCTAGATACTTATACAATGTCATTCCAGATGCTCCCCTTCCAAGTACCTCTTATCGTGATGCACCAAGGGCACCCCACATAGCGGATGGAATCATAGGTTCAGTCTCCCAACAACCATAGCCTCGACCAACACCACCTATCGTGGCACCGCAACCAAGCAACACTACTAATATTACTTACCAAAACCAAGCTCCGGACTATGCTAGAATGATGTCCCAGTCTAGAGCGACATCCTCTTATGCACAACCTACACCACTACAGTAGGATCAAGCCATGGCTTGGCTAGCACAGCAGTATGTGGGGAAAATTCCCACATTCATGGCACCACCAGACCCACAAATATACTATGCACCACCAGTGCAACAAGTTCAAGCCCCCACCCCTGCTCCACCCGCTCCATTGGGACAAGCGTTTGCATAGAAAAATTGTCCCAACTAGCCTGCCCCCAACAATCAACAAGGGCAAGCTATAAATAACCATACCAACAACTAGGGAAACAACCAACCACAGGGAGGCGGTCAACAACCAAATCCTCCCAACAATGCCACGACAAACGAGCCAGCCCAGAATCCCTCACGACCAAATGCACCAAGACACAATGCCCCATTGCACACAAACCAACCATGCACACTCTGTGAGGTCTATGGGCACTACACATTTGAGTTTCCCCTCATGGGGCATGCCAAGCAAGCCATTTAGAATGAGGTCCAACAGGATGCCAATGCTACAAACCAAGCACAACCCAACCTGGCACCGTAAGGAACTCCCCCCATGGTGCTACAAAACCCACTGCCAATCCAAGGATTGGTGGCAATTGAGACCCCTCCCCAGGCCAATCCCAATGCTATGGGGGCACCGTCCATTGCCAAAATAGGTGTCCACCACCTGATGACCATGACCACTAAAGAGATCAACTTACAAACTAGACAAAACCAGTATGGTACCACTATCGAACCTGTTGACTCATCAGCATCGTCCACATCTAAGACAACCAACCTACCTCTCCAGTTACCCCCATTCATGCACCCTGCCATACGCAGAATCACCAATAATGCCATAGCTAGAGCTGCAGTTAGCTATAGCGTTGTCGATGATTTGTCCCAAATGCCAACCACCATGTCTGCTCTTGAGGTACTTAAAATGTGCCCAACATAGTGAAAAGTCCTACTAGCCACTTTAGGGGCAGTAGACCCATCCGAGTCCAAGCTGATCACCTTTGATACAGAGAATGAAGAGCTGTGCATGCCCTCCACTATCACCTTCCAAATCTCGATGTCCATCCGAAACTTGGTTGTGCACCGATGCATAGTGGATGAGGGGGCATCCACGTGCGTCATGTCTACCTTGGTTTGGCAGAAGCTTAGATCACCAATTCTTCAGCCGTCCTCCACAACTCTGTGGGATTATGATGGACATCCCACTAAATCCCAAGGAATCCTCCCCCATGACCCCATCACGTTAGCCGAGAAGACAGTCCTGATCGACATCGAAGTCGTCAAAACTCAACTGGACTACAACCTCCTCCTTGGGAGGAGTTACATTTATACCATGCGAGCCATCGTGTCAACTGTCTTCCGCCTCATGATGTTCCCCCATGAAGGGAAGATTGTGATGATTGACGAGCTCACGTACCACGATCTGGAAGGGTTAACAGTGCCTGCCAATGTTATCTCTACTATCACCACCATTGAGCCGTAAGGGGTGACCGCACATGCTAACGTCATCCCTGCAACCAACACTATGGTTGAAAACACACCAGCTTCCCCACCATTGAATGTGGGCCTTGGGTTGTTTACCAATCCCACCATGATGGCTCCTTTCTCATTGGTGTCACCACCATCGACACAAAAGCAAACTATGGACATGTGCATGGTCTCATCAAGCACCACTGCACCCAAACAACAACCGCAACCGCAGCCCCAAACACAACCACAACATCGCTCACATCCGCAACACCAATAGTAGCTGCAACATCACCCGTAGTAGCAGCATTACATGCAGCCACAACCACAACCTCACCCCCACATGCAACCAGCTGAGAGGTATGTGGAATCATCTCTATTCCATACAATTCTGTTCCTCTTTCCCCCACCTGGTGTCATGAGCAAGCTGGTCATGGCCACCTTAAGCCTACCCAAATTTACATTGGGGATCCCGATATGGTATCTTAATCCACCAGCTCAACAAGCAATGCCCCAGGTTGTGTTAACCCCAGCGTAACCTATTGCGGTTGAGTCTCAGCCCCCACCCAGTCCGCATAAGCCAACCACCGCACCTGCACCTGCACCACCCCAACCCAAAAGGGCTAGGGGAAAGAACACCAAAGCCACCACAGAACCATGAAAAGTCCCACCTTGTGCCGTTTTTGAACAACAGGGCCATCCAACTCAAAATTTCCCTGAAATCACAGTGATCTATGTGCATCTGGATGCCATGGATACAAACAAAATTATCCCTGTGGTTCAACTCGCAACCACGCCAGTAGTAAAGAAAAAGGAATTGAGGACAAACCATGCTTGTGCCCTTTGTGGCTTGTATGGACATTACACCCACCATTGCCAAGACCTGCCCAAGTTTCGAATGGCTCTTGCTGACCTCCGTCACCATTCCCTTCAGTCTGAGATCACCTTGATCGAAGAAGTTCACCCCCCACCTCCTTCTTCAGACATTGTGTCCATCTACATGATTTCCAGTTCTGTAGACCCTCTTGTCTCCACCATCACCGATGGTCCATCAGACCTGTCTCTTCCATTTTTTTCGTAACCGCAGCTCCATACGCAGCCGCAACCTCATTTGCAACCTCAACCTTAGTTACTAGGGAAACAATGGGGTTCATTGCCACTCAACATGATCCTTTTCCTTTTTCTTTTCCCTTTCCTTTTACTACCATCTAATATCATGAGTAAGTCTTCCTTGGAAACCCGTAATCTATAGGATTTCACACTGGGAGATCCTGTGTGGTACCTTAAACCACCTACCCTACCTCTAAGGCCCCAAGATGTGTTGACTCATGTCCAGCCAATTAAGATGATGTTACATGTACCTCCAGGTCCATCAAAGACTCCTCTTGTCTCCAGGCCTGCCCCTCTTCCTCCAATAGAGACTGGGGGTAAGGCCATAAAAGCCACAACCAATACCACTTTCATGATATCTAGCACCAGTTTCCATTTCACCTTGTTGGCTGTGGAAGATCCACCTGATCTATCCCAGCACCACTTACGCGATGACAGAGATATATGTAAAACCTCCTAAGGTTTTACCCCATTCCCTTTAAATCATAGTATGGAATCAGTTCTTCCCATAAAGACCAGATTCCATCACCTCGCCTTGCCAATGACCTTCGTCTTGGCAAGGGGGCATACCTCTTCGCTGACTCAGATGGTTAACTCTTGAAGAAGCCGTGCAACAGGCTCCACCTCAAGAGAGTATATGCTTGATATAACCACTATGAGTCCCTTATAGCGTATTTTTTTCCCTTTCTTGTTTCTCAATGTTTTTTAGAAAAAATTAAAGGCAACACCATCAGCTGCTAGTCAAACGTCACCCAGAACCTATTTGAAACACCTCCCACACCTCCATGATCAAATTTCCATTTCCTTATGAGACCATCATCTCATGTTTCATAAGTCAATTTTGGGACCATTTCCCACAAGTCACCTCGATTCACGAGCCATGACATGACGATGCAAGTGTCTACGGACCGGTACTCGTATCACACTGCCTGACCGCTACTCATGCAAGCTGACGGGCCACCGCCCATCAAGGACTGTAAATTTAGCATTTATTTTTTTGTTAACACATAGGTTGTCTTTTCTTTTTACCGCACCTTACGCAAACCTTTGGACCACTGTCCATAAAATGATTTCTTTTCTTGCACTTATTTGGCATATAAATTCCTCTGGACTTGTACTTAAATCACATGTAGTCAAGTCCATTCACCACAACACACACACACGCTCTCCTGACCTCTGTCTGAGAGCCACCTCGGTTTGCATGCCTCTGCTGCACCGTTTCGCAGGCCTCTGCCATGATCTATCCCACGCATGTATTGGTATGTTTGAGAGCCTTCTACTCTGTCCATACTGCGTGGATGACCTTTGGACCTCTGTCCACTGTCCCGACATGGGGCACCACATGTGCCACCACCGGTTGACCACATTGGAGTTTCATTTAAGCTGTTTTCTAAATCCTTAAAACAATGAAAAGATCATTGAGCGCAACTGCTTCCTTTCCTGATCTCTAAAGTATAGGAAATTGCATCTACATTGTCTCGTTTACCTCCTTTTGCAGACCATGTAGACCATTTCATGAAAAGGACCTCCTTGGCACACTCAAGCCAAGACCATTCCCCTCTACATACTTTTGTTCTTTCTCGGGCAAAGGGGCTGTACGTTACAAAAAATATCACCACCGGTTGTCATTAAGCTCTTTTCCAACCATCTCAACAAGAAAAGATCGCCGAGCAAACTTGGTTTCATTCATGCTCGTAAAAGTATTTGAATGACTGTCCAGTCAGTATAGGTTTAAACTTTTCTAGCCTAATTGGACTACCAATGATAAAGAAGTCTCTCATCCCCTCCAAGATGGGTGAGCTCTCCTATGTATACTTTTATCCTTTTTCGGGCACATGAGACTACCAACGAAAAAGATCCCCAACTGGAGTCTTCTTCGTGCTTTCAGAATCTCTAAAATTGATAGCACCATCGAGCACTTACCTTCTTGGGCTCACCAAAAATCCATGATATCGTACCATAATGGTGTCCCTAGACACCATGCCATAGAAAATAGTTTGGTAGCATCCCCACATTGGTTCGCCTTTGTTTAGAGTACTCTACAATGTGTCTTCCTTGGATCCCATCAATATCAAAAGTGTCCACCTCCAATTATTTCCCATCTGCAGTGACATTCTCGGTATTACAACTATGATCCCATTCCCTTGAGTAAGTTTCATTTGCTGCCTGGTCAACCCTGCCGTCATACTCTGAACAAAGGAAGCTTGAGTCTCCCTCCCCCCCTATCCCTGTTTAGTTTTTTCCCTTCCCTCCCCTCCCCCCCAATTTAGTGAGTTAGGCTGCAGATTGCTTCACACCTTTCGGTTATCCCTCGCACTCCCGGTCAAATAAACATCATTTCCTTTTCTAGGGACAGGTCTCCCTCTATCGATGCCAACACACATATTCCATAGGATAGACCTAGACATCCTTGTACCTTAGTTTCATTAACATCATTGATGAGTTCCTTGGACCACTTGAGAGGAGTCCTTAGTGCCTCTTGGGATGGTTGTTTCTCATGTGCTCGACTTGAACTCCATCATCGCACCGTTGAGATTCATACAGGGTTTGTTCCACACAGTACTCGGTCGAAGACCCCGGATGTCACCTGACTCTAGCACATCGGTGAGTCCACTTGAGGGACTTAAACAGGTTATGTCCCTTGTGATTTCTCATTGGAGACAGTGTTCGGAAGCCCCAGCAGTGCTTACATGCTTGTACCGTAGAGACTCTAACTCTCAATCAGTGAGTCCACACAACTATGTACCAGATCTAGCAGATCGTCAGTCATGAAGATATAGCATTCCATGAGAATGCCATGGGTCCAATGTACTAGATCAGTATTGTATTCAGCCTCACATAGAAGCAACCCGCATTGTAACATCCGTTATATATGATCGGCTCTTGTATTTTATCATTGTCATGAGCATGGGAATGCTCGCCTCATCCATATACATGTCACACATTTATTGTATCTCACCCATTGATGGGAAACGAATTAACACAAAACCAAAAGCCACCATGCCCCAGCCCCGGAAGCACCACCTCTTGACAACAAATCCTATGATATCCGTCAGCCATACATTGAGCTCATGCCCTCACACATTAGGGGGCAATCTGTTAACCCAAAAATCCCCACACAGCTCTCCATGGCCTACACCACCAAAGGATACCATCTCACAACACTCATTTCACTCCACAAGACCTTTCATTTGACCCCCACACCTCCAAAATAGCCCAAGGATGAAGAAAACGGCCAAAAACCCCAAAATAGACACTCAAGAGCTAAAGCCCTCAAAAAGGGGCTAAAACCCTGAATAGGGCTAAAGTTAAGGTGGAAGGGGGGCCCAAAAAAGGGGCTAAATCCTTGACCAAGGGCTTAAAACCCTAAAACCCCTTGGAAAAACTATATAAGGAGGGTGGGGGGTGACTCTCAAAACACTCATTTGCATATTGTTATGCTTCCCATGGATGCTTTGAGACCTCTTGCTCTCAAACAACCCACTCTCCCTCCCCTCCATTTCCACTTCTCCAAGCCATTGCTCCCCAACCAAGAGAGAGGTGCTCCTATGAGCTAGGGCATGGTGGCCCATTTCCACCTAAGTGAGGTATAATCTATTTTTATGCTTGTTTTATTTGTTTTTAATTTCTAACCCCCATCTCCATTTGCAGGTTTTTCATTAACACTATTTGTAGGTTGTCTCCATGGTAGTATAGGTTTGTTTTGCAGGTTTCAGAGGCAGAACCCTTACATACTGTGTGCAGAGGGGTTCAACAGTTATTCATCTCCTTTTCTTTTCTGTCATTTACTCTTAGATGAGGTTTACAATAGCTTCATGTTACCACCTAAGTTGCACTTAGTGGTTTTTATGAAGTGAGCCCGGTGAACCGGACAGGGCTAACTTGTTTGGACTTCAAAAAGACCTTTGGAAGTACTTCTGGGAAGTGCTTGTTGTACTATATCACATGTTCATACCCCATGAGGGAATTGTAATAAATGTTCTAGCATGATAGTGTCTATAAAAGACTCGGTCTCTTAGACTTTAGTTGTCAATATGATCAGCCCAGGGTGTTTTTTCCCTTGGTTATTATTGGTTGTTGAACAAACGACTGATAATTTCTGATTTTTTCACTCCATACCTCCAAAGTTGGGGTGATCGGCTTGGAATTTAGGACTATTGAGTTATTAGAGTCTATGTGTCAATGTATAAACATGCTAGACATCATTTTTGAGTCATATGAACATGTCTAAGTCCCCCTAGGTGTTTTTCAATTTTTCAATTTTTTAGTTTTTTCAATGTTTTTTATTAAAATTTATTTTTTCCAAAACTTAGGATATTTTTTAATAGTTTAATTGGAAAATTTGATTTTGTAATAAAAGTGGGCCAAATAATCAGTTTCAGTCATGTAGGTGCTCATTTTCAAGCTAAGAGCACCATGTAAACCCATGGACCCACTGTTTCCTAGTTTTGAGTGATTTTCCATCACTCAGGTCAGAAAGCCCCAAAAATCAATTATTGATTATTTTAATTAATAAATTGATGAATAATGGAGTAAATCCAAAATCATAAATCAATGGATTCTCAGCTGATTTGATTGAAATCAGTCAGATCTGAAGCAGATTGACTGGATCTGACAAATCCTTGACTGAAGGAGGTGATCAAATCAGATCCAGAGTTGATATTGAGCATCCTTTATGAGGAAATTCGCCCTCCCTCTCTCCTCAACACGTTTTTGGCTCAACTGGATGATTTTTGGTTGATTCTTCAGTCAACAGGTTGAGGTGTCAGTCAGATTAGCCCCCCGATTGACAGTTGCACTCAGTGAGACTTAGATCTGGCTCAGCTAGACACAAATCAGGCATTGATGGACTCTCCATCAGTTGATTTCACTTGATTCCATGATTAATTGCGCCCCCCCTGGGCTACATGGCCTGTAAATTGTATATATCCAGGCACAGCCTCCTCTTCCAAGCTAGTTAGAGCTGGAGTGAAGGGCTTTCCATTGTAACTGTGTACTGATCTTCATTTGTTGAAATAAAGAGAAGCTTTGGAGGCTCAATTGTGGAGTACCTTTCATGTGTGGATTGTCATTGCCTTGCTGCATTCGAGGTGAAACTGCTATTTTTCCAATTTTTTGCACTTAATTATTGTCTGCTTGAATGGTTTCTGAAATCATAAGGATAGATCATTGTAAGTAAGCTTACTTACTTTTTATTTGCTGCATATGTTTGAATGATTTAATACCTGTATGTTAAATAAGGTTATTTGCATACTGTATCATCCCTTTCTCATATGTATCTTCAGATCTGATAGTTCTGTCTGCAGGAGTTGTGTTGTAGCTTATAGCTTTGCCGTGGCTGGAAGATCTATGGTTCAGGTTTGATTCCATTGATTTCCAGAAGAGATTGCTAAGATCGTGCCCCTCGGTGCTTCTCTACCAAGTTCCCTCTGTAGATCTGCTTCAACAAACAAGCACCTTTCTTCCCCTTTCTCTCCTTTAAAAATTATTAAACTTTCCTCAAACCGGTTACTTTAAAGGTTTATTATTACTCTGATCTATCTCATCAAGAAAAACATACATAGATCTAATTAGCAATATCCCTTCCAAATTCTAGATCTTAGTTTCATTTTGCACATAAAGTTCAATTTCAAGAGATCTAGCTAAAAGTACCTTATTTTCGCAAGCAATTTAGTGAAAATTCATAGCTTGCTGTTAAGGTAGTTTCATTTGCTGTACGATAAATTAAATATTCTGCAATATCAGTGTATTTTAATTGGCTGCACAAACAGCAATCCAAGATCCCAAGGAAAGCTTGCTTTCCTTGGTTCCTTTTTCGTCGGTTTAGCTAGTTTAATTTCATTATTTTTTTGAGATAAAGTAGGCTGACACAAAGGTACTCTTAAAGTGATTTTGGGAATTTTTTATTCTAATATGCTTGCTATCCTTTATAAGGTCTGACAGAGAAGAAAGGAAACTGCTGTCCAAAGTGGCTTTTGGAGCGCTCAAGTCCCCCAGGGGTCTCTCTTTTGTCACAAAATTCTTAAAAATTTTGTATAACTGTAAGATCTTGGTTTCAACCTGTATAAGGACCAAGAAAGTTTTGATTTATCAGTCCTCTGATATTGTAACTACTGTAATAAAATCATTCTTTGAATAGGCTCTTTCGAGCCCATTCCCCATCCCCCCTGGGGGGATTTGCGTCGGTGCCCTTTTCGTAGATTTCTGTTTATTTATTTTTTGCTAGCACTGATCTAAGTTGCAGGATAGTATAATTGATTTATTTATTAATTCCATATTCCATATTGTACAATTTCAAAGTAATTATAATACTTACCCCACGATTTCTCGATTGACCCAAAAGGGGAAAGAGATTCGTGGTAGGATTAATTACGAAACCAAAATTATGTAGTTGTTTTATTTTTCATCATTTGTTTATCAGCAACATTAAAATTAACCCCTCCTTGATTCCCTGATTGAGATCCACTTGGATCGAAAGAGGTTCATGGAGGATTTTCTTTTAAACAAGAACACAGCTTAAAACTTATTAAAATTTACAAGACTCCATTGTGTATGCTCTGTACTTGGCTGCGGTTCGTCCGATCAGTCAAGCTGTATCAAAAGCACTTGGGTGAATAGCATAATTAGGACTCACCTTCCCCAATTGACAAACCATCAGGTGAAAATCCAACACGTCGATCAAACCTTTACGGTGGCAAAATACCCAAAGGAAGGGGGAACTTCTGAAAAGTGACCTCGGGGCGCCAATCTCTGTCACACCCTAATGGGTGCGTTATGAACAATAGCCTCGAAGACTCCATTTCAGCCCACATATTCCTTGTGGGTATCCGTGAAGGTTTTGTTTTGGACATACTCCAAGTACTCTCGGGTATATCTGGAGTCCCCCCTTAGCCTAATTTAATCAACTCATACTTCAATTTTATCTTAAAACATACCAACATGCAATCACAAAACATTCACTCCAAGAACATGCAAGCACATTGATCTTTTTTATTTGACTCCATTCTAAGGCATTGGTCATTTTTTGTTTTATATCTATATATGGTCTATCAGCTTTGTGCTTTCGTGTCTTTATCTTCGTATCTTGTCATATTTAATTATCTGTAGGTAAAATATTCAAACTCCTAAATAACTAATTCAGTTTAGCATCACCACACTAAGAAACCATCCTTAGTAACTTAATAGGGTCTACCCCCCTTGGCTTCGTTAGGAGTTGAGCCTAAACGGAGGAGTCAAGAACAAGGTGACAGCCTTGACTTGAGACTTGCCCCCAAGGACACACCGAGTGGCTTGAATATTTCTTCCACGTGATCCAGGTGTGTGAAAGGTGGCAACACTTTTTTGCACCATTGCCGGGGATAAATCTTTTTATTCCTGAGTACGACTTAGCTTAACTTTTTTATAAACAACTAAAAACATAAAAAAAACTTTTGATTGATCTAGTCTTTAAAAAACATAAAAATTAAAACTCGATCCATCTAGCGACTCCACTGTCTAACATCCCTTCAAGAATTTCTACCCGAAGAAACTGTCGACAATTATTCAATCCTCTCCTTGATATCGAAAGGTTTATTAGGGAAATATTGAATAGGCAGACTTCTCATAGAAACCTTGAAGATTTAGGAGACCAATCCCTCACAGATATCCATAACATATTTGTAGAGAGTCATGTTCACCAATCTCAAGAAATGACGGAATTATTCAAACCCCTTGAATTTTCTCAGATAGCAGGTGCTCCCCATGCCATTCCGAAAGATGCTATCAAGAAGATCCCCAGGTTCGAGGGAAATAATGCCACCACTGCCAAGACTCATCTCTGAAAATTTGAAAGGCACCTAGTCAGTTATTGTGATGATGTTGCCTCTAACCATGAAGATATCAAAATTAAGCTCTTTGCTTTATCCTTAGAGGATGATGCTGTGGAGTGGTATGAAAACCTTGGTGATGATTCATATAAAAATCTTAGTGATTTCCTAGAGGGTTTTAAGAAGAAATGGGGGGAAAAGAAAGAACCAATACATTTGCTTGCCACCCTCCATAACATAAAGAAGATGGAGAATGAAACCATTGATGAATTTAATACTAAGTTCAGGCATGTGGTTGCAGACTTCCCTAGAGAAATCAAGCCAAGGGATGCCTCCATCCTCATATATTACATCGAAGATTTCACTTGTGATTTGAGGTACCAGTAAAGGGACAAAGAGCCAGGCGATCTAAAAACTTCTCAGGAATTGGCTGAGTAAATAGAAAATAATATGCAATCTTCAGGCAAATCCAACATTCCAGGTTACACTAAGGGAAATACTTCATACAACGAAGAAAAGGGAAAAGCCTTTGAATCAAAAGAAAAGTGAGCCTCTAAAGACCCCATGGAAAAGATAGCTAGCATGTTGGAAAAAGTGATGACTAGTCAGGACCAATTCATGACAAAAATCCAAAACAAAATAGTCACACTCGAGAGAAATAGTGGACCTAGGAATTTTCAGCCAAAACAGAATCAAGTGTATCAAAGGAAGTTTCCTCAGCAAGAGCCTAGGATTCCAAAGCAGTTAGACTCAACTAACATGGTAGATGAAGTAATTCCTTGGTGTAGACCTTGTGAGCAATTCCACCCAGAAAGCACTTGCTACATAGCAAATCAGATTATAGAACATGGGATGGTGGAGGCCAGTAATCAGGAAACAACATCAGGTGAGTCTGATCATATATACATGGTAGGCCAGGCCTACCCTTTGTCACCATCTAAACAGTACAAGCCTGAGGATGAAACCATTGCAGAATCTTATAGTGAAACTTATGATGAAAACTGTGATACACATGATGGGACTCCTATGTTTTCTCCATATAATGATGACAGCCTGGAAGGTGTACTACCTTGTGACCTTTTCTCTGAAGAAGATGAGTATGAAAATGAGGACAAGTATAGCTTGGAGCATGATACAAGTGACGAAGACTCCCTTATCCCCGACAAAGATGTTGATGAGGAGTCCTGGACATTCATGGAAAATCCAGTCTATGACATGAATAAAGAGGAAAATAATGAACCAGAAACTTTTTATGGTTTTGTTGATGGCATATCTAAAGAAGAGAGCATGGACCATGTGGCCTTGGGAAACTTTGATATGAAAAAGGAGCATGTAGTTTATCCACATGATCAGTCTGAGACATATATCGATATCAGTAATGAAGACAAAGAGAACTCGATATTGGAACCTGATATCAGCAATGGGGAATCCATCACATTTAACATAGATGATGGTGATGACTATTGGGATTTTTTTGGATATCTTATTAAGAATCATATCTATGCTATATCCAGCAAGGGGAGTGTTTGTTTATATATTTGTGGAATTCCAATCTACTATACTTCCATAGAGGGAAGCATGAATTTGGAGACCTTGGAAAATCCTAATATGGAAAAGCAGCATTCAAAACTCTTATATGATCATTCAGAGTCATATCATGCAGAGCCACACAAGAGTATCAGTAATGAAGACATGGAGAAGCAGTTTTGTGAAAAGACAGATGTGATGCAGTTATTAGAATAGCAGTCTCAACTATCATCTTCACATATAGAGTTTCCTCATGACTTGGAGCTGCTTGGGGCTTATACAATGAATTATCATTCGGTAAGCCTTGATGATCAGTATGATGGTGTAGTCAATCTGCCTCATCATTCCAATTTGTACATCAACCCTATCCAGTCATGGATAGAAGCAGCCTGCGCAGGCACTTACCAGTTTGGGAGGAAGTTTGATGACATTATTCATTCCTATGATTTCCCATCCATCCCGCCCATTCTGAATCATCACGCAGGTTTACATTTTCTGAATAAAGTATCCTTACTTTGGTTGGTAACCAAAGACAAGGAAAAAATAATTTAAGTCAATAAAATGCTTAGGTGGTTACATTGGATTTCTGATTACACTTAACCCTTTTTATGTCATGCTTAGAGTAGGAAAATAAGCTCTTTGAAAGAAAGCATTTACTTTCTGCATTTCTATTTTTAGCTATAATAAAACTTTGCTTCTTTTAGTTAGTTACATCTATTTTGTTTAAATAAATCAGCTTAATGGTTCATTTGGTTTTTCATAAAACTTGTGCTACTGAGGTTTTTCTTGTCAAGTTGAGATGTTTTTCTAGGGTATATAAATGAGAGATTCTGGTGTTCTCGTATCCTCTCCTTGCCTTAAAGACCAGATCAAGCACACGTCCCACATTTGGAGCCAGAATGTTACCACCTAAGTTGTACTTAGTGGTTTTTATCAAGTGAGCCCGGTGAACCGGACAGGGCTAACTTGTTTGGACTTCAAAAATACCTTTGGAAGTACTTCTCGGAAGTGCTTGTTGTACTATATCACATGTTCATACCCCATGAGGGAATTGTAATAAATGTTCTAGCATGATAGTGTCTGTAAAAGACTCGGTCTCTTAGACTTTATTTTTCAATCTGATCAGCCTAGGGTGTTTTTTCCCTTGGTTATTATTGGTTGTTGAACAAACGACTGATAATTTCTGAGTTTTTCACTCCATACCTCCAAAGTTGGGGTGGTCGGCTTGGAATTTAGGCCTATTGAGGTTATTAGAGTCTATGTGTCAATGTATAAACATGCTAGACATCATTTTTGGGTCATATGAACATGTCTAAGTCCCCCTAGGTGTTTTTCAATTTTTAGTTTTTTCAGTGTTTTTTATTAAAATTTATGTTTTCCAAAACTTAGGCTATTTTTTAATAGTTTAATTGGAAAAATTGATTTTGTAATAAAAGTGGGCCAAATAATCAGTTTCAGTCATGTAGGTGCTCATTTTCAAGCTAAGAGCACCATGTAAACCCATGGACCCACTGTTTCCTAGTTTTGAGTGATTTTCCATCACTCAGGTCAGAAAGCCCCAAAAATCAATTATTGAGTATTTTAATTAATAAATTGATGAATAATGGAGCAAATCCAAAATCATAAATCAATGGATTCTCAATCGATTTGATTGAAATCAGTCAGATCTAAAGAAGATTGACTGGATCTGACAAATCCTTGACTGAAGGAGGTGATCAAATCAGATCCAGAGTTGATCTTGAGCATCCTTTATGAGGAATTTCTCCCTCCCTCTCTCCTCAACATGTTTTTGGCTCAACTAGATGATTTTTGGTGGATTCTTCAGTCAATAGGTTGAGGTGTCAGTCAGATCAGCCCCTTGATTGATAGTTGCACTTAGTGAGACTCATATTTGGCTCAGCTAGACACAGTTCAGGCATTTATGGACTCTCCATCAGTTGATTTCACTTGAATCCATGAGTAATTGCGCCCCCTCTGGGCTAGATGGCCCGTAAATTGTATATATCCAAGCACAGCCTCCTCTTCCAAGCTAGTTAGAGCTGGACTGAAGGGCTTGCCATTGTAACTGTGTACTGATCTTCATTTTTTGAAATAAAGAGAATATTTGGAGGCTCAATTGTGGAGTACCTTTCATGTGTGGATTGTCATTGTCTTGCTGCATTCGAGGTGAAACTGCTATTTTTCCAATTTTTTGCACTTAATTATTGTCTGCTTGAATGGTTTCTGAAATCATAAGGATAGATCATTGTAAGTAAGCTTACTTACTTTCTATTTTCTGCATATGTTTGAATGAGTTAATACATGTATGTTAAATAAGGTTATTTGCATACTGTATCATCCCTTTCTCATATGTATCTTCAGATCTGATAGTTCCGTCTGCAGGAGTTGTGTTGTAGCTTACAGCTTTGCTGTGGCTGGAAGATCTATGGTTCATGTTTTATTCCATTTATTTCCAGCAGATATTTCTAAGATCATGCCCCTCGATGCTTCTCTACCAAGTTCCCTCTGCAGATCTGCTTTAACAAACAAGCACCTTTCTTCCCCTTTCTCTCCTTTAAAAATTATTAAACTTTCCTCAAACTGGTTACTTTAAAGGTTTCTTATTACTCTGATCTATATCATCAATAAAAAAACACATAGATCTAATTATCAAGATCCCTTCCAAATTCTATATCTTAGTTTCATTTTGCACATAAAGTTCAATTTCAAAAGATCTAGCTAAAAGTACCTTATTTTCGCAAGCAATTTAGTGAAAATTCATAGCTTGCTGTTAAGGTAGTTTCATTTTTTGTATGATAAATTTAATATTCTGAAATATCAGTGCATTTTAATTGGATACACAAATAGCAAGCCAAGATCCCAAGGAAATCTTGCTTTGCTTGGTTCCTTTTTCGTCGGTTTAGCTAGTTTAATTTCATTATTTTTTTGAGATAAAGTAGGATGACCCAAAGGTACTCTTAAAGTGCTTTTGGGAATTTGTTATTCTAAAATTCTTGCTGTCCTTTAGCAGGTCTAACAGAGAAGAAAGGAATCTTCTGTCTAAAGTGGCTTTTGGAGCGCTCAAGTCCCCCCAAGGGTCTCTCTTTTGTCACAAAATTCCTAAAATTTTTGTATAACTATAAGATCTTGGTTTCAGCCTATATAAGGACCAAGAAAGTTCTGATTTTTCAGTCCTTTGATATTGTAACTGCTGTAATAAAATCATTCTTTGAATAGGCTCTTTCAAGCCCATTCCCCATCCCCCCTGGGGGGATTTGCGTCAGTGCCCTTTTTGTCGCTTTCTATTTATTTATTTTTTCTAGTACTGATCTAAGTTGCATGATAGTATACTTGATTTATTTATTAATTCCATATTCCATATTGTACAATTTCAAAGTAATCATAATACTTACCCCACGATTTCTCGATTGACCCGAAAGGGGAAAGAGATTCGTGGTAGGATTAATTAAGAAACCAGAATTGTGTAGTTGTTTTATTTTTCATCATTTGTTTATCAGCAAATTTAAAATTAACCCCTCCTCGATTCCCCGATTGATATCCACTTGGATCGAAATAGGTTCTTGGAGGCTTTTCTTTTAAACAAGAACACACAGCTTAAAACTTATTAAAATTTACAAGACTCCAGTGTGTATGCTCTGCACTTGGCTGCGGTTCGTCTGATCAGTCAAGCTGTATCAAAAGCACTTGGGTGACTAGCATAATTAGGACTCACCTTCACCAATTGACAAACCATCAGGTGAAAATCCAACACCTCAATCAAACCTTTACGGTGGAAAAATACCCAAAGGAAGCGGGAACTTCTGAAAAGTGACCTCGGGGCGTGGATCTCTGTCACACCCTAACGGGTGCGTTACGAACAATAGCCCCAGAGACTGCATTTCATCCCACATATTCCTTGCGGGTAGCCATGAATTTTTTGTTTTGGACATACTCCAAGTACTCTCAGGTATATCTGGAGTCCCCCCTTAGCCTAGTTTAATCAACTCATACTTCAATTTTAACTTAAAACATACCAAGATGCAATCGCAAAACATTCACTCCAAGCACATGCAAGCACATTGATCTTTTTGATTTGACTCCATTCTAAGGCACTGGTCATTTTTTTCTTTATATATATATATGGTGTATCAGCTTTGTGCTTTTGTGTGTTTATCTGCATATCTTGTCATCTTTAATTGTCTGTAGTTAAAATATTCAAACTCCTAAATAACTAATTTAGTTTAGCATCACCACACTAAGAAACCATCCTTAGTAACTTAATAGGGTCTACCCCCCTTGGTTTCATTAGGAGTTGAGACTAAATAGAGGAGTCAAGAACAAGGTGACAGCCTTGACTCGAGACTTGCCCCCAAGGACACACCGAGTGGCTTGAAGATTTCTGCCACGTGATCCAGGTGTGTGAAAGGCGGCAACACTGCCATTTACTTGTTATTGCCTAGATTAGCTTAGTTTCAATTCGCAGCTCTGTTTATGTTATTTTCCCTTTTGTTTTTCCTGTTTTTCTAAGAGAAGGAACCTACCCTTGTGCCCTATAGTAACAATGGAGCCATTCCTTCCCCTATAGCAGGGAGAAATCCTTGCTACACCCCTGGCCCTTTTTGGGTGGGGCGGTGCTGGTGTGGGTGCAGACATTGGGTTTTGTGGGTTGGGTGGAGGGTGAAACTTGTCCGCAATGGGTTGCACTGGGGTTAAGACAACCTGGGGCATTGCTGGTTGAGCTGGTGGATCAAGATACCACACCATAATTCCCAATGTAAAGTTGGGTAGGCTTAAGGTGGCCATTACCGGCTTGCTCATGACAATAGGCAGGGGAAAGAGGAAGGGAATCATGTGGACTGGAAATGAGACCAGATAACTCCCTGATGGTTGTATGTGGGGGTGAGATTGTGGTTGTGGCTTTGTGTAATGCTGCTACTGCAAATGATGTTGCGGCTCCTATTAGTGTTGCAGCTATGGATGAGGTTGTGGTTGTGGTTGGGGCTGTGGCTGCAGTTGTTGTTTGGGTGTAGTGGTGTTGGATGAGACCATGCACAATTCCACAGTATTGTTTTGTGTTGGTGGTGGTGAAACTAAGGAGAAAGGAGCCGTCATGGTGGTATCGACAAACAAACCAGGGCCCACATTCAATAATGGGGAGGCTGGTATGTTTTCAACCATGGTGTTGATTGTAGGGACAACATTTGCATGTGTGGTCATCCCTTGTGGCTCAATGGTGGTGATGGTAGGGATAATGTTGGCGGGTGTTGTTAACCCTTATGAATCATGATAAGTGAGTTGATCAACCATCACAATATTCCCTTTGTGAGGGAACATCATGAGATGGAAGAAAGTTGATGTGACTGCTCTCATGGCATACATATAACTTCTTACGAGGAGAAGGTTATAGTCGAGTTGAGCATTGACGACCTCTATGTCAATCAACACTGTCTTCCCACCTAATGTGATGGGGACATGGGGGAGGATTCCTTGCGCTTTAGTGGGTAAGCCCACAGATTCATAGAGGATGGTTGCATAATTGGTGATCCAAGTTTCTGCCATACTAGGGTAGACATAATGCATGTAGATTCCCCCTCATCTACTATGCACCGGTGCACAACCAAGTTCTGGATAGAGACTGGGATTTGGAAGGCAATGGTGGATGGCATGCATGGTTCTCCATTCTCTGATTCAAATGTGATTAATTTGGAGTCGGAGGGGTCAACGGCCCCAAGGGCGGCTAGTAAGGCTTTTTTCTATGTTGGGCATTTTTTGAGTACCTCAAGAGCAGACATGGCTGTTGGTGTTAGGGCCAAATCATCCACGATGCTATAGCTGACTGCAACTCTAGCTGTGGCGTTATTGGCAACTCGGCGTATGGGAGGGCAGGGGAAAGGGGGTAACTGAAGAGGTACATTGACCGATTTGGACGTAGATGTCGTTGATGTTTCAGTAGGTTCGGTGGTGTTATCGTACTGATTCTATCTGGTTTGTAGGTTAACCTCTTCAAGCGTCATGGCTAGTAGGTGGTGGACACCTTTTTCAGCCATGGGAGGTGCCCTCGGAGTATTGGGATTGGCCTGGGGAGGGGGTGTGGTTGCCACCAATCCTTGGACTGGTAATGGGTTTTGAAGCACCATGGGGGGTGGTCCTTGTAGTGTTGGGTTGGGTTGGGCTTGGTTCATAGTGTTGGTGGCCTATTGGGCCTCGTTCTGAATGGCCTGCTTAGCACGACCCATGAGGGCACACTCGAATGTGTAGTGCCCATAGATGTCATAGACTGTGCATGGTTGGTTTGTTCCCAACAGGGCATTGCGTCTTGGTGCATTTTGTCATGGGGGGTTTTGGGCTGGTCGGTTTGCCACAACATTATTGAGAGGGTTTGGTTGTTGACTACCTCCCTATGGTTGGTTATTTCCTTGCTTCCAAGGCTGATTATATCTAGCTTTCCCTTGTTGATTCTTGGGGGAAATCTAGTTAGGATGGTTTTGTTGTGCGAACACTTGTCCCAATGGAGCAGGCTGAGTGGGGGTGAGGGATTGAACTGCTTGCACTGGCGGTGCATAGTATATTTGTGGGGGTGTTGGTTCCACAAATGTGGGAATTTTCCCCACGTACTACTGTGTTGGCCAAGCCATGGCCTGAGCCTGTTGCGGTGGTGTAGGTTATGCATAGGAAGTTGTTGCTCCAGATTGGGACATCATTCTGGCATAGTATGGAGTTTGGTTCTGGTAAGAAACACTAGCAGTATTTCTTGGTTGTGGTTGAAATACACATGGTTTCATAATGTGCGATGGCTATTGGGAGATTGAGCCTATGATTCCATCTGCAGCATGGGATGCCCCTGATGCATCCCGGTAGGAGGTACCCAAACAGAGAGCATCTGGAATGACGATGTAAAGGTATCTAGACTAAGCATAGATCAAGTCAAACTGTTTGGCTTTCAGTATGGCCTCTTCTTCAGATTGAGGACATTCAGATTCGACGTCCTTTGCTATGGGTGGGAGCAAGGTTTTGAGAAACCAATCCAAGAAGTTCCTATCATCAAGTTGGATTTTGCACAAACTATGATGTTTCCGCCACTCATGGATATAGTAGGTTATATGTGTTGCAGTGCTCTGGCAGCAGGATAATAGGATCTCCACCCCTTCATCATATCTGACAGGGGTTTGGAAATACTGTAGGAACATGAAAGATAAGGAGTTGAAATATAGGTACTTGTCTTGTGGTAGCTCAATGTATCATTTGGCTGCGGCACCTGTGAGGGTGCATTGGAACAATCTTAGTCTGATCGAGTCATCTATGATGGTGTTTCACAAGCACCCTAGATGGAATGTCATGATATGGTTTTGGGCATATTCTGTTGGCTTTCCTTCAAACTTGAGAATGTATGATGGCAGCTTGGTTGGCATGGGTGACCAGAAAGATTGGTGGTGGATGGGGTTGTTTGTTAACTGAGCCAAATTAGGTAGGTTAAGATGAGCCATGAAAGGTAGGTTTGACCCCAGGTTGATGTAGGATGGGGAAGGGATGGTGGTGGGTTTTGCAAGTGCATAGTGCACCTACATGGCTAGGGGTACTTATGGTGGAACCATTGTAGATGGGCCAATGCCCGCAAGTGTGGTGTGAGGGATAGTGTGGATGGAAGGAACATTGCCCCCATGTGTGACAGGAGCGACAGTGTATGTGGACGGGGAACTACCCCCCTATATGATAGGAGGGGCAGTGTATGTGGAATGTCCACTACCTGCAAGTGTTGCAGGTGGGATAACTTGAGTGGTTACTATGAGTGGTGGCAGTTCACTTATGACAGTTTGCATGACCGTGCTGGGGCCACCTGCAGGGTTGTTAATGACAACTTGTGGTGTGGAAATGGGTCCACTAGGTATGGTTATGCTAGAAAATGGATCTAGTTTTGCACCATCCATGGGGCTTGATGGTGCAATATGGAGGTCTGGTTCAGAGTGATATGGGTCTAAATCTGAATCAAAGGCTGTGTGTCCTTTTGATGGCATGAGAGGTCATTGAGAACAGTTTTGACGGTGTCAATTTAATGTCCTGAATGGTGGTGGTTCACCTCTTAGGTGTGAGGAAGAGTGTGGGGGATCAATTGTGTTAGATTGTATCAAACTGGTGGGAATGATTTTTGGACCCATGTTTCAATGGCTTCCTATTGGCTGTAGGTGGTCACTCGGCCACCAAGACTGCCAGAAGACAGTGCTTGGATTTTTCCTCACGGGAATTTCTACTCAATTGGTGGGGATCATTGCCCGTTTCACTTGGTATTTCCTCTCAGCGTCCAACTACTTTGGGGTTCCCGTGGTACTCCTCACAATGAGTTTCTAGGTTGAGGCCAAGTACTTCCCACGGTTAAGGCAGTCAAGGACTTATGTCCTCAAAGACTACAAATTTTTGAGCTTAGTGTAAATTGATAAATTTTAAGGGCTCTCTCAACGTCATGAACTGAGTTGGGTTGATTTAAGTGGTATGGTGTATATGTCTTTCTATTTTTCTGTTATCAGGTGGCTGCAAGTGGTTTATGAATATGTCGTAGAGTTAATATCATTGTGTGTACAAGCAATAAATAAAAAGAAATTTGTAAATAGATACAATTGTTTTTACCCTGAATGTTGATGGCCTAACTAGGTGACTACCTTACACCTATATTCTTCTTCAACTGAGAGAAGGTGCTCGGCTCTCAACACAATGGGACTAAGCCCATCCGTAGATCCACAGGTCACCTCTCAGATGCAAGGTTGGTCAACAAGGAGGACACTTAGCACCATGAGAATCCCTCCTTCTCTACCCCATCTACCTTCCATGTCATTTGTTTTTAATAGTTTTGAACAATATTTAGTGAAGGGCCCTTCGTCTTATCCCAGAATACCTCGAAGGGTGATGACTGGGTAGAGGAGAAAGGGTAAGCAAGACTGTTAATTTTATGTCAATTTTGGTTAAGCTACATTCATTAAGCCATTAATTTTTTTTTTTGAATTTACACTTTGTTTGAACATGAAATTGCAGAAAATTAAAACATAAACAGAAATGTAACTATAGCAGGGATTTCTCCTTGCTATAGGGGCAAGAATGGATCCCTTCTGTCTATAGGACAGAAGGGTAGGTTCCTGCGTGTGGAAAATGCAAAAATAAAATGGAATAGACAGAAAGCAAATAACAAGAAATAAAATGGCCGTGAGCCCCTATGCAAACAAGGTTAGGGCTTCGCCTTGGCTACCTGCAAACAACAATTAAGCAAAAATAAACTTGCAAAACATGTTATAAACAAACCTGCAAACAAAAATGGGTTAGAAAAAAATACAAAATACTAAACAAAATTCAAGAAACAGCATTGGTATACCTTCTCTTTGATGGAATTGGGCCACCATGCCCTAGCTTGAAGAAGCACCTCTATTCGATGGGGGAGCTATGGCTCAATGGAGATGGAGGAGAGGGAATGTGGGTGGCTTGAGAGAGAAAGGGTCTCAAGGAATCCACAGGAAGCATAACATTATGCAAGGGAGAAGTGTTTGAGAGTGACCCCCCATCCTCATTTTATAGCTTTCTTTTGGGGTTTTAGGGTTTTAAGCCTTTGGTCCAGGCTTTAGCCCCTTTTTTGGGATTTTATCCCCTTTCTCCCTAAATTTAGCTCCTTTTAGGGTTTTATGATTCTTTGAGGGGGTTTAGCCTCTTTTTGGAGGATTTAACCCTTAGGAGAGTTGTTTAGGCTCCTTTTTGGGGTTTTTAAGCCCTTTTATTCATTTTTAAGCCTTTTTTAGGGTGTGGGGGTCTAATGGGGTATTACGAAGGTCGTGTATGGGTGTCCTTGGGTGGTGTAGGCCATGTAGAGATAAGTGAGGGATTTTTTGGGTTAAAAAATTGCCCCCTGATGTGTGAGGGTAGGATCTCATCGTATGGTCGATGGACATCATAGGATTTGCTGCGAAGAGGTGGTGCTTCCGGGGTTGGAGCATGGTGGATTTTGGTTTTTGTATTAATATGGTTCCCATCAATGGGTGAGATACAAATAATGTGTGACATGTATATGGACAAGGTGGCCATCCCCATGCTCATGACAATGTCAAAAGAATAATTTGATCTATGCTCTAAAATACAAGAGCCGATCATATACAACTGATGATACAATAATGGTTGCCTCAATGTGAGGCTGAATACAATACTGATATGAAGAACTGGTACATTGGACCCATGGCATTCTCATGGAATGCTATATGTTCATGACTGAAGGCCTGCTAGATCTAGAATGGTACATAACTATATGGACTCGCTGATTGAGAGTCAGAGTGTCTATGGTACAAGTATGCTGCATCAATCATAAATCTATATAGAAGCACTGCTGGGGCTTCTGAACACTGTCTCCAACACAACCCAGAAATCACAAGGGACATAACCTATTTAGGTCCCTTGAATAGAATCATCAATGTGCTAGAGTCAGGTGACATCCGGGGTCTTTGACCAAGTACTGTGCGGACCAAACCCTGTATGAATTTCAACGGTGCAATGATGTAGTTGGAGTCGAGCACATGAAAAACAACCATCCTGAAAGGCACTAAGGACTCCTCTCCAGTGGTCCAAGGAACTCATCAATGAGGTTAATGAAACCAGGATATAGGGACCTCTGGGTCTATCCTCTGGAATATATGTGTTTTCGTTGATAGGGGGAGACTTGCCCCTAGTAAAGGCAATGATGCTTCCCCGACCAGGAGCGTAGGGAGATAACTGACAGGTGTGAGACAATCTGCGGACTGACCCACTGAATGGGGGGGGAGGAAAAGAGTTGAACAGGTGCAGGGGAGTGTAGTAGACTCAAACTTCCTTTGTTCAGAGTATAACAGCAAGGCGGACCAGGCAGCAAATGAAACTGACTCATGGGAATGGGATCATAGCTGTAATACCAGGAATGTCACTGCAAATGGGAAATACTTGGAGGAGGTAGATGCTTTTGATATTGATGGGGTCCAAGGAAGACACATTGCATATTACTATGAACAAAGGCAATCGAAAGGCGGAATGCTTCCAAACTATTTTCTATGGGGTGGTGTCTAGGGACACTGTTATGGTACAATATCGTGGATTTTTGGCGAGCCCGAGAAAGTAAATGCTTGGTGGTGCTTTCAATTTTAGAGAGTCTGAAAGCACGAAGAAGACTCAAGTGGGGGATCTTTTTCATTGGTAGTCTCCTCTGCCCAAAAAAGGATAAAAGTATACATAGGAGAGCTCGCCTATCCTGTAGGGGATGACAGACTTCTTTACTATTAGTAGTCCAATCAAGCCGGAAAAGGTTAAACTTATATTGACTAGACAGTCATTCAGATACTTTTACGAGCATGAACGAAACCAATTTTTCTTGGCAATATTTTCTTGATGAGAAGGCTATAAAAGAGATTAACGACAACCCATGGTGATATTTTTCATAAAGTGTGGCCCCTCTGCTCGAGAAAGCATAAAAGTATGCAGAGGGGAATGATCTTGGCTTGAGTGTGCCAAGGACGTCCTTTTCATTTGATGGTCTACATGGTCCACAAAAGGAGATAAATGAGAAAATGTAGACGCCCTTTCCTATCCTTATTGAGAAGGAAAGGAAGCAACTATGCTCGGCTATATTTTCATTGTTTTAAGGAGTTAGAAAAGAGCTTAAACGAAACTCTAGTATGGTAAACTGATTGCGGTGGCACAGACGGTGCTCCATGTCAAGACGGTGGACAGTGGTCCAAAGTTCATCCATGCAGTATGGACAGAGCAGAAGGATCTCAAACATACCAATACATACATGGGATAGATCGTTGCAGAGGCTCGTGAGTCGGTGCGACAGAGGCACGCCAACCGAGGTGGCTCTCAGAAAGAGTTCAGGAGAGAGTGTGTGTGAATTGCGGTGAACGTACTTGAATACATGTGATGTAAGTGCAAGTCTCGGGGAAATTATATGCCAAATACGTATAAGAAAAATAAATTATTTTGTGGACAATGGTCCAAAGGCCTGCGTAAGGTGCGGAGGATAAAGAATACAACTATGTGTTAAAATACGAAATGAAAAGAAAAAATGGTAACCCTTAACGGGAAGTGGCCCGAAAACCCGCATGAGTAGTGATAGGGAAGAGTGATACAAGTACAGGTCCATAGACACTTGCATCACCGACTAGTACAAAATGAGGAATTAGCTACTAGGTAACTAAAAATTCTAGTCACCACAGGTTTTTTAAGTGATTTACTACTAAATATGAGCAATTTTGATTGACCCAACTATAAACAACTAAAATTAACGACTAATTTAGTCACCATTTAAAATAATTGACTAGATAATAAGTGACAGAGTTAAAAATGACTAACATAAACAACTAATTTAGTCATGACATAAAAATGACTAGCTACAAGAATGTGAATTGGTCATTTATGTTAGTCATTTTTAATTGTGTCATGGAAAATTTCAAATTTGATAATTAAGTGCAAATTTTGTAAATTGTCTACCTTCTATTAGTAATATTGGTGCCATGCACCTCAATATTTAGAGATCCAACAAAGCTATCAGATGAATTTTCTCCTAACCATCTTTATCCCTACTGCACCATTGAAGCAAACCTAGTTAAGCATATTTCAAAGG
Organism: Pseudotsuga menziesii; assembly: GCA_001517045.1. Classification (NCBI taxonomy): domain Eukaryota; kingdom Viridiplantae; phylum Streptophyta; class Pinopsida; order Pinales; family Pinaceae; genus Pseudotsuga; species Pseudotsuga menziesii. Next base: position 229,907 of record LPNX010673168.1, on the reverse strand, counting down.
AAAATTAGGTTCCTACGTCAATTACGAATTAGATACTAGAACCGATACCATATCGATACCTAGATAGAAGCACCATAGCCCTACATCCTCTCGAGAACATGCCATTTGAATGTGCCTCCTCCATGTAAAATTACCAAATTCATCCAATGCATGGCCAAAAAAACACGCCAACTTTGGTTCTGTGGGTTGAAGGTATTGTTTGATCCCTGCTCCCCTATTTTTGCACTCGATACACTATTTTTGTAGACGATAGGCCGGTTCATGAGGTCTCGCAGTGACCAGTCGGAGTGCTTCAAAGGTATGGTTCTTACCACTCTGATTATGTTCATCACTCCAATAAATGACTAGTTGTTATGTATTTTTACAGGTCTCACATGCAATGCTGTCGGAGTTACTGCTTCCACTTTACATTCGCAATTATCACCATCTCCAGCCTATGTGCTCATAAATGCATTTTGAGCTTTCAGCCTGGGAAAAGCATGAGCACCATCCTGCAATTCCACTATTTGCAAAGGTCACTTGTTTTTGCATATCGACATTCCTCACGCGCTCCGAAGGAAAACTGAAGCAGGAATTAGAAGAAGTGATTAAACTTTGCAAGGAGGTTCACTTGTTTCAAAGATTGTGGCAGGTTTTCTATAATGAAATAGAGATTGTGCCCCAAAAGTTTAAAAGATTCGAATAAACCCAGTGTTGGAATCTGATACCATATATGGATTCTTTGATGGGGCTGAGTAGGATGGAAATTGTGGTACTGGCATGACCCTCCGTATAGATGACTCTCACAGTTTCAAGAAAAGGATGGGTGTTGGCAGTGGCACTAATACATTTTCTGAAATTTTAGCCTTATGCAGGATTTTATGGTTCACAAAAAAAAGAAATATTCTTGAGCTCTCTATTTTTGGCAATTCAAAGGTCGTAATCGATTGGGCCAGATCAAGTCTCACCAATTTGTAGTCCGTGAGTTATGATTATTGCTAGCTGAAAATGATTGGGCTCCTAAAGAATTGTTTTCTTTATTTATCCTTCAGGCACCTGCCAGGGAGTTCAATTCTAACACGGACAACCTATCAAAGCTTGCAATAGGAGATTGCCCTTGTATTCTTCACTTCTCTAAGTACTCAAATGAAATCATGATTGTTGAAGGTCGCTTACCTGCTTCTAGTTTCTTCATTTTGATTTTGCCTTATATTGTTTTAGGTTGTATCTATATGACAATTCTCTGGATCCTTGCTATTTTTTGTCTCACAATTATTTTGTCTTTTCTGCATTTTTTCTTTCTACAGGTTGATGGGTAGAGTCCCTGTCGTTTAGTTTTGGATATTGTATTGTTTTTCCCAGGGCTTCAATATTGTCTTTTAGCCTACTTTGAAGGGGATTTTACATGAACAACTAAGATGTAATTTTGATTCTTATGAATAAAAAATTACCTATTTATTTACAATGAAAAAAAACCTTTTGTATAGAGATATTTCACCATGTTTTTTTTTAATATTTAGAAAAAACACAAGGCTATATTATAACAAAATATATAATCCAAATTTCAATAAATTATAACAAAATATATAATTTATATTTCAAGATTCCATAATTTTTTCATTTACACCTTAAAAAAATCACAATTTAACACAATCTATTTTGACAGATATATAATATATATTTTTATATATAAATTTGTTTCCATTTTTCTTGTTTAACCGTGAAGCTCGACTTGAAACTCACTCTCTTGCACTATGCAATGTTAGGTGGAAAGGACAAGGTATCCAAATCCAACGATACGTTGGATTTGCGAAAAGCATTTCGTATGCATCTACTGGATTTTTCTGAGGCTCATCCTAAGGGGGATGATGTTCCAGAGGCAATCCTACCAGAGACTTTCAATAGAAAATGCCATCTAACCTCTGTAGGTTGCTCTCCACTACCTCCTATAATATTTAATCGTCTTTCATCAATAAGAGGTGTTGTTTCTAGTCCACCTGACCATCATCAAGGAGAACCACAAACATCTACGATGTCTTCACTTCTACCCAAAAATTTTCAGAGGCATTTTTCTCAGAGAAACTCCAAAGCTCAACCATTTGTAAACTCACCATTCCCTATGCCGGAGCAAGAACCATATTTGAATCCTCTTTCCGAGGTCACTGAAATAGTGAAGACATTTGGGTTTTGATGGGGTGCATGTCTCATCCCTCCATTCTCATCTCTCTCTAGGGTTTAAGAGCCACTTTTCTGTTAAGTTCTCCCCCCCCTAAAAATACTCAAGACATCAAGGAATCCAATGAAATAGAGTGTCACTTATCTACTTGTAAAAAAATCCATTTAGAGTCCCAGATCTCAAAGTCTTGCTGCACTGTCCAATTGACAAATTTTTGCTGGTCCCCTTCCAAGACCCCTAACCTAGAGCCTGTGGCTGAAGGTACTATTGATGTAGACACACCTTGCAAAACAACACCTGTGTCTGAGAATGCAAGATCCCCTATTTCGAAGGGTTATTTCTCCCTTGTAACGCCAAGGGTTACATGTCATTCTGCTATCAAAATTCCCAATATGGATAATCTCTTCTCTTCCATACATCGCAAGGACAAATGGGAATGCATTGAGTTGCCTTGGAATTTTGGGGATGGATAGACGAGCATTCCCAGATTCTGAGAAAACTTAATATCTATTAAGTTCTGAGTACTTCCTTAATCTATATGAACTGTTGCTTTTGTACCAACCTGCAACTTGATTTGTTTGTGGAGTGAAAAATCCTACCAAGGCATGTATAGAAATAGCAACAGAATTAGATATTACCTATGGATCCACACTTTATTCTGGTGGTGGTTCATCGCCTTCTGGAAGATAAATCAGTTCTTCCTAAATAGATTCATATGCATTGTCACCGATTATAAGAAACCTTTTATGATAAAGTTCTATCATCTCCGGGACTCATCAATAACGCAGTCCAAACCCACCTTCCTTCAATACCCAAGTATCTATTAGAAGATAAGAAATCCATCATTCGACTGTGTCAAGAAACCCGATATTTGAAGGAAGCAATGGAGGCCTTTCAATATATTTATAAGCAGGTTATTATAGTCGGCATAGACTCATTTACCCACATATTTCAAGCATGCACTTCATCACAGGTTGTTCAAGAAGGTAACCAACTCCATTCTCATAGATTTTAATGGGAATAGAACAAAATCATAGATTTAAAATAGAGCTTGTGAATTTATATGCCGAATGCCATATTGTGGAGGATGTACACCAAGTTTTTGATAAAATATTTGAACCAAATGTGTTATGCTGGAATACAATGATTCAGTGTTATTCTAAACACAAGTTCTTTGTGAAAGCACTCAATTTTTATTATGAAATGCATCAGGTAGTAACCATACAGACACGTTTATTTTTCTATGTGTTCTCAAGGTGTGTGCAGGGATATTTTCTCTCCAAGAGGGAAATAAATTTATATGGGTATAATCAGAAGTGGGTTTGATTCATACTTTTTTTTGTTGTAATTCCCTTGTAGACATGTATACTGAATGCAGAAAATTTAATGATGCATGCATGATCTTTGAAAAAATGGCTGTAAAAAAATGTGGTCATGTAAATTCAATGATTGTGGCTTTTTCCCAAAATGACCTTTGCAAATGAAGCCTTAATTCGTTTTTGACATATGCACCTTCAAGGATTGGAACGTAATCTAGTTATAATTCTTAACATCCTATTGACATGTGGGAATTTCATAGCTCTACAAGCAGGCAGTGGAATCCATTATTATAGTATGAGAAGAATATTTAATGCATATGTTTATGTGGGTAATGCCCTTATATCTATGCATGTTTAATGTGAAATTATGGAGGATGAAAGACAAGTGTTTAAGGAGATACCCTAAATGGATGTTTTCTCTTGGCCATGATTGTAGGTTATGCTTTAGAATAATTGTCCTTGTGATGCCTTAAGTATTTTTCATCGAATGTATTAAGAATATGTGAAAGACAACTCAATTAGAATTGTTAGTCTTATTATAGCATGTGCCAACTCAACATCCCTCCAATAGGGAAAGGAAACCCATGATTAGGCATATAGACATAGAAATGAGGTGGATGTCATTGTGGGAAATGACCTCATGGCCATGTTTTCTAGATGTGGGAACATAGATTATGCAGACATGTATTTGATAGAACATCTAAGAGAATCATGATCTCATGGAATACCATTCTTGTACCGTATTCCCAAAATGGTTATGGTGATCTTTCCTCGAAACTCCTTTCCCAAATGCCAATGCCTAGCATAAAACCTAATTCAGTTTCCAATCTCCATAGCAAGCGTTATTCTAACATGTTCCTATATAGCATCTCTATAATGGGGCAAGGAGATCCATGGCTTCATACTTTGAACTTAATTTGAGCCAGATGTGTTTGTTGGGAATGTTTTTGTGGACACGTATGAAAAATGGGAAGTTTAAGTGATGCTTTCCAAGTATTTAAGAAAATGTATAAAAGGGATGTAGTTTCATGCACCACAATTATTGTGGGGTATGCCATGCATGGGCATGTTGAGACCACATTTACACTATTTCTCCAAATGCAATTGGAAGGCCTGAAGCCAAACAAAATTACATTTTGCTGGTGTCTTGTTTGCATGTAGCAATGCAACAGGTCTAGTGGATGAGACTTGAAAATACTTTGATCTTATGAGAAAACATTATGGTATTAGACCTAGCATGGAGCACTATGCATGTATGGTGGACCCTCTAGTCCATGCTATTTTTCGAGATGAGGCACATGAATTTATATAAATCATGCCATTCAAACCAAGTGCTAGACTGGGGGCTCTTCTCGGTGCCTATAAAATTCATTCCAATATTAGCCTTGGAAAACATGCTGTGGAACAACTTTTTCAATTGGAACGAGAAAGTACTGGAAATTATTTACTTTTAGCAAACATGTATGCTACTTTAGGTAGATGGGATGATGTATATATGGTGAGGAAAAAAATTAAAGATAAATAATTGATAAGGGACCAAGGATGTAGTTGGATTGTGGTAAAGAACATGGTGCACACATTCTTTTCAAGTGACACGCCACACCGACAATTATAGGAAATACATTCAATGTTGGAGATCTTAGTTGGATATATCAAAGAGATAGGGTGTGGACTAGAAAAAATAAAAAGTTTCTCAACATAGAGGAGGATGAGGAAGATAACACGTTGTACAATATACATTGATAGATAAAAATTTGCAATTCCTTTTGGTTTAATTAACATATGAATAGAGGTAATTGTCTAGATTAGCTAATTGTCTAGATTTGTAAGAAAATATGCTTATTTAGTTAACCATAATGCCATTAATTACATATCTAGAATTATTGAATGCCAAATGTTTCCATTAATGTGATCTTTGGTACTTTGAAAATGGTAGTTGGAAATTGAAACATGCAACACCAAGACTGTGGTAGTTTGTTAGTACAAAAACAAGGGTCATGTAACATTTGGAATTTAAGAATGTTACGGGTTGAGTTTTCCTCTAGGGATAATGTTTTGGCTGCAGCATATGTCATTCATGGAGGTACTTCTCCAGTCAGGGCCAACCTGGCCAACCTGTATGTAACTTAACTGTGCCCCCTTTAATTATGACCAATCTATAATGCTTCAAACACTCCTCCAACATAACGTTTATGCTTCTTATCTCCATTCATGCTAGAGTGTTCATACAATAGAGCTAAAACAATAGAGCGTTCATACAATAGAGCTCCCACCCACACATGCATATTTTAATTGCTAATTAGGAGGTTGAAGGCTGCTACAAGTGGTGGTACTGCTAGTTCTAGAATCCTTCAGTCTTATATGTTAGTTGATGGTACCATTCCCATTCTCTTATGTCTACCAGCCCATTTTCAACCATTATATATTCATTTAGCTGCCAACAACTGGAAAAATGGACAACTTAAGTGCTTTCTAGAAAATTTACTAAGAAGCAGAGCAATTCTGAAGGGTATTAGACTTTGAAAAACCACCATTCCATCCAATTCAATTTCTTTGAAATTCTGATTATAACTCCTAAAAATGTCTATACTACTGAAAAAAATATTAAAAATGCAAGTGCACTTTTGAGGAGTAACAACCTACACACTTGAAAGTAGGCCCTTTGTCCTCTTTATGAAAGGAGAGTCCAAATTGAACATGATGCAATTTCCTCCTCCTATTGGGTCCTAGGGATCCAACTCCTATTAAATAGTTTTCCATGCAATCCAAAAACTCTTATGAATAGTTTGTCAAAATTTTCAACAGTAAAATTTGTCTTTGTCAAACTTGTTAACTTTTAAAAAGGTTAACCAGATTTATTTCTATGAGGTTCAAACTAGAAAACTTGGATTTTTTTGGAGCTGAGCTGAGTAGACACCATTACAACTATCAGAGTATCATTATGCTTCAAATAGGGTTTCAACAAAACCAAATTTTATAAGGAAATTTGTCGGGAAAATTATATTGCTATAAAGAGACTACATAAAATGTCAACCCAGGGAAGTAAACTTGGAGGCACCAACACAATATGTGCAGGGTTGAAATGAAGCTAATCTAATTTTGTCACACTTACTCAATTGAATAGAGTACAGTAAACTTCAAGAAAACTGTAACTTATCTGACGATCACACTTTTGCAAATAGATGAACATCAATCTTAGTTAAAAACATGCAAAGAATCCTTTTTTAACTTAGTAAACAGTTTTCCAAGCCTTGGATCATTAAAAAAATCATTGTACATTCTCTTATTTTCAAACCATATGAAACTTCCGTGGATTCTTTTAAAAGGAGATGAACATCAAAGCTTCACAAGTAAATTTGAGTTTCACAATCCTCATATCATTAATACAAAACCTTGATTACTGAGGACAATGCATAAATTTTCCACAGATTACCAGCTAAGCAAATGTGAAGTGTCAAATCTTCAAACATAATTCCAAAACTTGGCATACTTTCTTGAATCTAAGAAATGAAATGAAATCCAACGCATTCTAAAACCTTTCTCTGTAGTTACATTGATTCAAACTCTGAGATAAAGCTGAATTAATCCAATTCTAACAGGCACCCATCTTCACATCACATGTACTCTGTTTGTTCAAATCCATAAAGTGCTGAAACTATAAATCTGAACTGGCATGCTTTCATAAATGCCAAAATGAAATAAAATCCACTCACATACTTTCATTATCAAAGCAAAGCACCATCACATTCTGAAACTAGAAACCAAACTTATCACTCCAATACATCTCTTGACTGAAATTTAAAAAGTACAGGGACATATAACTGAAATCAAATGTGAAATTCAACTATATTTAAATCTAGTTTTTTCAATAAACCATAAATATGACTTGTGATGCACTTGCAACCTTGAACAGGGGGCTCTCAAAGCTCAAAAAACATTATCATATTTCATAATACCAAGTCATGTGCATGGAGAAAACTACTACAGCTTCAGATATTATTTGCAATTGAAAAAAATACAAATGTTCTTCAACACTAAATTATTCCCTTTCCTATTCTATTCTCTATTATTTTTCTATGTATACCTCTCTACCTACTGTTTGGCACATACTGATATTTATAATCAACATTTAGTTATACAGATAGAGTCAAATTCCTCCCTTCTCAAGATATTAATCATTAAAACACAAAATAGGGGATAAACATGGTTGAGCGTTGATCACATTTTGTTGGAGGTTGAAAAATTTCAAACTGATTAATAAATGTGTATCAATCTTGTCCTCAACATGATTTTCCTAAATAGGAGTTCATTCAACCTCTCATGTTGACTGGACGTCCATGTGACTAAGGTGTTTTTTTGGAAAATGGCCATAGAGAAAATTTGGGTTTTATCATTTTACAAAACCACCTCTTGGGCCCAAATCATTCAGGATTTTAAGAAATTGTTTGCAATTTACCAAATTTAGGCCATTTTGCACAAAACCCATGTGCTGTATTTTTCTAATTCTTCACCGTTTTCCCATAAATCAAACTGAAATTTAGTTGTCTAAAAAATAACGAATTTTGAATGAGAACTTTGACCAACGATTTCACGGATCTCCAAATGAGGATGGTGCATGCTGGAACCATGATGATAGATGCTAATCCATAAGAGGGTCAGAGACTTTCAAAATCATGCCTTTAATTTTCCTGAGGCCGTTAAGGGTGGGGCTCTGTTACAGCTACCACCAGGTTCGATTCTTCTTATATGATGTGGTCTTTTGCTGAAGGCCGGGTTGGTGAGAGTGGGGTTCTTTTATATCTTCTACCAGGTTTGATTCCTCTTACATGATTTTTCTCCAAGGATGTTGGCATACTAACCTCTGTAAGAGAGCCATTGTTTGTTCTATGGTTGGACCATGAAGGCAGTTGTTTCGGGTCATTGTTTGATCCTTGGTTGGGCATCAAGACCTTTAAATCACAGTGTAAACAACATTCTCTTTTATTAGGTGGTTCATCTTGTTATTTTTTTGTTTTATGTACTTAACAGCAGAATAATTAATGTTGTATAGGATGGAACCTACATCATTAGATTTAAGATTCAAGGGATGTATAGATCAGTCTATATAACATCTATTACACTACTGAGTAGTGCATATGTTTTGTCAAAAGGTATGAAAGATTGACACACCCTGCAAGGGGGCATTCTATGTTCTGTGGCTGGCACATTATGGACATTAAATTGGGTCACTTCTTGTTTCATAGTTTAGACATCAAAGTCATTAATTTGAGTTAGTTGTTATATCCACACAGAGTAAATGGTATCCTATCACAACATGTGATTCATTTCTTAAAGAGGGAATCATTGTTTTTTCCAAGGTTTGCCTCTCTAGGTGGTTAAATTGGGTCATTTTTTGTTCAACAGTCGAGTCATCAATGTTTTTAAGTTGAGCCAACTGGTATATACACAGGGTAAACAACATTCCACCTCTTAATAGGAGGTGGATGCTCATCACTTCAGTAAAATTTTGAATAATCTTCAATATTTCTTAACTAAGTGAGCCATAAAAGTAGAAAGGATGCAAATTGTACTTCTATTGACTTGTTGGAGTATTTCCTACTAGAATATAGATGGAATTTGGAAGACCTTGAAGTGTTAAAGTCTCATCCTAACTGGTTTTATCTCAGTTTTCCTTTTCCATTTTAGAGAGTTTAATGACCTCTCCACTATTTGTTTTTACCTCACTAAAATCATTCTAATTGGTGGAACCTTTGTTTGTCTTATCACTTTGTTGCATTTGACAGTTAGTGTTAATTTTAATAGCTGTTGTTTCTAGTGCCATAGAAATACAGTAATCTATTTCTATTTTTATATGTTGTGAAATTTTTGCTTTCACGTCATTGAAAAAGGCACCACTGTGTAGTTGCAAAAGTTTAGAAATTTTAAATAATGAACCTTTCTTTGATTGTTTTTAAATCATGAGGATATAGTTCTTATCTAATGTTAAAAAGTGCAATTTTAATTTTAAAACTTTCATTTTAACTGGAAATGGGAAGCTAGAGCTAAGAGGGTGGATTCAGCTGTAGTAGTACAAGCGAGACCTGTTCTACCAGAATTTGCTTATGTCAGTAATGATGACAGGTTGCCATCAAGTGTTGATTTTGAAGGTAATTTTGAGTTCCATTCCGAAAGAGAACAATTTTGAAGTATATTTGATGTTAAGTGGTATGAGAAATGATTTGAATGTTGAGGATAACATATGTGATACCTTTGGTAAAAATTCTTGCTTTTGAATGATTGATTATTGACCACAAATTGGCATTTTATTGATTGAGTAATGTGTCTTTCATGGAAAAATGAAAAATAAGCATTAGGGGAACCAAAAATTGCATCTGGGAGTTCTCCAGTATTGAATGAGTGGAAGTTGTTTTCACATGTCACACGGCTTGGACTTGCTACTGGGTATGATTCTCCAGCTCTTAAAGAAGGCCTATATGGAGAGAGAGTTGTCCCTAGGTTCAATGGCTTCTGCTTCAAATAGCATTAATACAGAAAGAGCTGGTGTTTCTGCAGATACTAGTATGTGAGCAAAACTATTTTATGTATTTTATGTGTCTCAAAATCAGTCAATGTCATACTGCTATTTTTCATTGAGTAGTTGTCTAATTAATTTTTGATGTTATTAGCATCCTTGATATCTTTTCCTTTCCTCTTAACACTGCATAACATTTTTTTATGTAGTTGTGCCATGCTTTGGATCTATCTTGTGTTGATTACTTTGTAGTTGTCTTAATAGTTTCAACTAGCGGGGAGCACAAGGAAACATACAAAATGTGATTGTTGTTGGGAATGATCACAGTCTAGAAGGAAGTAGGGCTACATGAATTTATTCTAAGATCCCTCAGGGTATTTTCAAGTCTTTTGGCGCAATCTTTATTTCTTCCTGGCATATCAAATTCCCGGAGATCTAAAATCTAAATTCTAGTACAACAATTTAGTATTTCTAGATGTCGTGGATTATCTTGGGTCTTGTTTGTACGTTAAGGATTTTGGTTGGACTCTCCAGTTTTTTCAAAGAGAATGTCATTGAACTCTTCCCTTCTTTGATTTAAGTTTAGCAGAGCTTGAGAAAGTTTATCAAATCGCAATCAATAGGCCAGATGAGGAAAGGATTGCTGCTGCCAGCATATTGTGTGGTGCATCTCTTATACGTGAATGGAATGTTCAGGTGACATCGATTTACAAAATCTTGTGGTTTGAAAGCTTAAACCTTGATTACCTAGCCATTCACTGTAGAGTTGATGATGTAAGAAATATAGATAATTCGAAGATATGTGGCTATGTACAAGCTTGAAAAATCTATATCAGATTGCTAGATGCTTGAAAATTATTTCTTAGTAGGAAATGTTTTGTTGAGTGCATGAAAAAATTCCGAGAAAAAATATCTTGTTTAAAATGTTATTGTTAAGGGTCTCATTTCATATTTACTCACAGGAACACACAGTATGCTTGGTAGTAAACTTACTCTCACCTCCTACTCCACCAGAGTATTGTGGGCCCAAGAGTAATTTAGTAGCTTATGCACCATTATTATACACCGTCCTTTTAGGAGTGACATCAACTGATATTGTTCATGTTATTTCTTTGTATGGCTTGGTATGTTTATTTCACTTGAATTATTCCAACTATCTTTGTCTTATCATATTTTTGTTGTGCATGTTTAATCTAATTTGTCCTTTTATGTTGCATAGTCCTTGTTTTGTTTGTTGCTGCAATTCATCCTAATTTTTGTTGTTTCCTATGACCACTTGGCAGTTTCCTGAAGTTGCAGTGGCATTGATGCCTATTTGTGATATTTTTGGATCCATCTCTCCAACAGTTCTACAGGCATCAAATTCAGGGGAGGATATTTCAGTTTACATGGTATTTTCATGTGCTTTGCTTCTGTTGCTAAGATTGTGGAAATTTTATTGACCTCCTCATGAACAATGCCTCTTAGGAAAGGGAGCTCCTGTTGTTTCAGAACTTACTCTTGAATACCTGTTGCTATTGCTTAATAATCATCCGGCTTCATCCTTTAACACAACTTTGGAAAATAGTGCCAAAGAAACTGACCAATATCTGGTTGAAAGTCCATCTATTTTAGGCTCCATTTTGCCCAAAGCAAAGATTCCAGTGAAGGGCCAAATTCCTGGAGCATCTTCATCATTTTCCCAACCATTGTTTATTGACTCATTTCCAAAATTTAAATCTTGGTACTACCAGTACAAAGATTGCATAGCATCAACTCTTTCAGGACTTGTTCGTGGTAATCCTGTGCATCAAATTGCATCAAATTGCCAATAGTCAAAAGCTTGGAAATGAAAACATGCATGGATAACAGTTGAAAAATGCAGAAGATAAATCTTCCAGAGAACAAAACCCCATCCAAGATTCCAAACTTGCATAAATAGTAATATTGGTCAACTATTGGAATTCGAGTCTTTTCCTGAAGTTACATAAATGTCTGCAGTTTTTCCATATGATTTAGTCAAACAGAGAAGAATGTAAAGGAATTTATACCCCTTACATAAGGTAATTTTTCTTTCTTCTGAAATATGTGTTGAGTTCTGAATGTGCTAATTTACTTGCACACAAATATATGGCTTTGATTTAAGCATCTCTACTAGTTTATTTAAACAAATGTAATCTCTGTTACAAAATAGTTAAATAAATATATCATTATAGTGTAAGTTGTTTCTAGCAGTCTATATTAAAAAGTTATGTTGTTACTAAAGAATAATTTTTTCAGTTTTTTGGGGCAGCTATGCATCCAACATCCCCACACTATCATTGTCTAATAGTATCTATGAACTTCACCTTCCATATTTAATCTTTACCATGAAGATTACTTTGAATTGTATTTGTCAAATTGGAACAATTTCCTTGGATAAAATGAACTGAAGACATTCTTTTGTGTGAGGGAAAATCTAAGAACTACAGAGGGGCTTTTCGTGTATGAGTGAAAGCATTACACAATCATTGATTTTTCTCTTTTCCTGCTTGAACTGCACATTTTGTGGTGTGAAATTGTATTTCTCTCATTTGATTTTCACCCTTAGCAATATTTGGTGTATCTCAACATGTCTCTGTTTTCCTGGTCTTTTTCTCTTTCAACTTTGTAAAACCAATTTTAGATTACCTTGTGAAAGCAACACTTGTGCACTTGTGATTAATAGTAGCTCAAAAATTCTCTCTTCTACTGGAGCACATTTATTATTCAAATTGCCACATAGTGTATCACGAAGTATACCTTAGCATGGTTGTTTTCCTCTTCCTTTCCTAGTGAAAAAGGGGGCATGCTTGAAATGTCACAAGCTCATTATGTTTTCCTGGTAGCTCAACATTGTATTTTCTTGGTGACCTTTTCAGCTTCACTGACATTTTAGAAATTGGAGTTAGGGGTGTTCTGGTTTAGATAAATACTACCATGATATTTCAGTTATATCTTGGAAATTTGGATCAATTTAAAAGTTTCTTGGGCATCTTCAGTAGCATATATAGACTCCAAAGAGAGAACTTACTCATCATAAAGTAACTGTCACCCCATAGCTACACGTGCTTACAAAATATTGTTCCACTTGTGCTATTCTCCCAGATATGCTTTTCTTATTTGCTATGCCTATGCTGTTATTTTTTGCTGTTCCTATTTAAGTTTGTATTTTATGGGTATTGTCTCACTCATACCCATAATTTCCATCACGATTTTCCCCCGAGATTCATGGAAATCATGCATGAAAATTTGTCTGCATAGTATAGTGTTACTTGAACAGAGTTATTAGTGAATATTTTATATATCATTGTTCAAATATAGAACAGTTAGCAGCTCCTTAGAACACACAATATGGCCTGTGAGTGTCCCTTGAACAAAATCAGCTTCTGTGCCTCACCATTATTTCAAAGATCAGGCCAAAAATAATATCAACGTTTCCTTTCGAAAGACAGCATTCCAAACACCTTTGGTTGATCTGCAATTGAAGAAGATGCAGGCATATTGTTGGTGAATTTTTGTTTTAGCTGTGACACAAATATGGAAGGTTGTTTCGTCTAGTTCGTTGTGAACACGAATGCTTGATTGCATGTGTTGTAAGAGAGACTTCAACTTGGTGCAAATGTTGCTCCTCAAGTTTCTTTTCTCACATAAGAGTAATAAAGATTGTTAGAGTATGTTGTTAGCTATTCTGAAGTGTTGGGGTAAGATGAATTGGATAATAAGAATAGATTTGTAGTGCATTGCCAACTAATTCATTGTTACCCAACCATCAATTGAACCATAAATTGGTTACTGGTAAAAACAAAATCAAGAGGAACGTAGATTATGAATGCCAACAATGTTGGCATGCATATCACTAAAGGAGATTGATATATATCCAAAAATTATTATCTAACTAGTAAAATAATAAATTAGACCTTATTTCAATTTGTAATTATTATACTGAATAGCATCCCCTCTGGATGGATCATGGAACTATATTTAATCCATAATGCAAATAGAAAAATACTATGAAATCTACAGCATGGAAGAAACTGAATTTCCTAGAAGTCCAAATTTAACAAACTCTCTCCTTTCATTCCCAGGTTTCACAACCACCATAAATCTGATAAATCAATAAATTCCTAAGATATACCATGCCTCCACTTAGAAACTGGCGCCTTTGCCAGTACCTTTCACATTCACACATTACTTATTGAAATTTGATACAATTTATAATGCTTCATCACAAAAATTTATGAAGAGAATAGGCTTTTTGTAAAGTACTAAATGGCATTGTTGATACCTTTGAACATGCAGGCCTAAGAGATCTGGTAGATTTTCTTCCTACTTCCCTTGCAGCAATTGTTAGCTATTTTACTACAGAGGTTACTCATAGTGTTTGGAAACCTGCATCAATGAATGGAACAGACTGGCCAAGTCCTGCAACAAATCTTCAGAATATTGAAGCTGAGATAAAAGAGGTCTTGGCTGCAACAGGTGTTCATGTACCAAGTCTCATGGGTATGCATTAGGGTTTAGCCATCTTTCAGTTGTATTGTTACATGTTTCTACTTTGTTTGTGTGTTGATATGCGTGCCTACATTTCCTATTGATGAAATGCATCTTTTGAACTTTGGCATATGCCTTGTGAATGCTAAACTGGAATTCTACATGAAATTTTCATATATTGCCCGCAAACCCATGACCATAAGTTGCTTTAACAAACAGTTTCCTTGATGGATAAGAAGGATACTATAGTGAGTGTTATAATAACATCATCAAGTAACTTACGTTCATGGGTTTGTGTCGTGTGAATGATTGAGAACACAAACTTTAAACTTATGTGCTTTTGCATTCTAATTGCCTATAAAAATAGAGGTAAGATGAACAAAATTAAATGATTATACTTCATCACAAAAAATTATGAAGAGAATAGGATTTTTGTAAAGTACTAAATGGCATTGTTGATACCTTTGAACATGCAGGCCTGAGAGACCTTGTATATTTTCTTCCTGCTTCACTTGCAGCAATTGTTAGCTACTTTACTGTAGAGGTTACTCATGGTGTTTGGAAACCTACATTAATGAATGGAATAGACTGGCCAAGTCCTGCAGCAAATCTTCAGAATATTGAAGCTAAGATCAAAGAGGTCTTGGCTGCTACAGGTGTTCATGTACCAAGTCTCATGGGTATGCATCAGGGTTTAGCCATCTTTCAGTTGTATTGTTACATGTTTTTACTTTGTTTGTGTGTTGATATGCGTGTCTACTTTTCCTGTTGATGAAATGCATCTTTTGAACTTTGGCATATGCCTTGTGAATGCTAAATTAGAATTCTACATGAAATTTTCATATATTTCCCACAAACCCATGACCATAAGTTGCTTTAACAAATAGTTTCCTTGATGGATAAGAAGAATACTATAGTCAGTGTTATAATAACATCGTCAAGTAACTTACGTTCATGGGTTTGTGAATGATTGAGAACACAAACTTTAAACTTATGTGCTTTTGCATTCTAATTGCCTATAAAAATGGAGGTAAGGTGAAAAAAATTAAATGATAATGCTTCATCACAAAAATTTATGAAGAGAATAGGCTTTTTCTAAAGTACTAAATGGCATTGTTGATATCTTTGAACATGTAGGCATGAGAGACCTGGTAGATTTTCTTCCTGCTTCCCTTGCAGCAATTATTAGCTACTTTACTGTAGAGGTTACTTGTGGTGTTTGGAAACCCGCATCAATGAATGGAACAAACTGGCCATGTCCTGCAACAAATCTTCAGAATATTGAAGCTGAGATAAAAGAGGTCTTGGCTGCTACAGGCGTTCATGTACCAAGTCTCATGGGTATGCATTAGGGTTTGGCCATCTTTCAGTTTTCTTGTTATATGTTTCTACTTTCTTTGTGTGTTGATATGCATGTCTACTTTTCCTGTTGATGAAATGCATACTTTGAACTTTGTCATATGCCTTGTGAATGCTAAACTAGAATTCTACATGAAATTTTCATATATTGCCCGCAAACCCATGACCATAAGTTGCTTTAACAAACAGTTTCCTTGATGGATAAGAAGGATACTATAGTCAGTGTTATAATAACATTGTCAAGTAACTTACGTTCATGGGTTTGTGAATGACTAAGATCACAAACTTTAAAGTTATGTGCTTTTGCATTCTAATTGCCTATAAAAATGGAGATAAGGTGAACAAAATTAAATGATAATGCTTCATCACAAAAATTTATGAAGAGAATAGGATTTTTGTAAAGTACTAAATGGAATTGTTGATACCTTTGAACATGTAGGCCTGAGAGACCTTGTATATTTTCTTCCTGCTTCGCTTGCAGCAATTCTTAGTTACTTTACTGCAGAGGTTACTCGTGGTGTTTGGAAACCTACATCAATGAATGGAACAGACTGGCCAAGTCCTGCAGCAAATCTTCAGAATATTGAAGCTGAGATAAAAGAGGCCTTGGCTGCTATAGGTGTTCATGTACCAAGTATCATGGGTATGCATAAGGGTTTAGCCATCTTTCAGTTGTATTGTTACATGTTTCTACTTTGTTTGTGTGTTGATATGCATGTCTACTTTTCTTGTTGATGAAATTCATCTTTTGAACTTTGGCATATGCCTTGTGAATGCTAAACTGGAATTCTACATGAAAATTTCATATATTTCCCACAAACCCATGACCATAAGTTTCTTTAACAAATAGTTTCATTGATGTATAAGAAGAATACTATATTAAGTGTTATAATAACATCGTTAAGTGACTTACATTCATGGGTTTGTGAATGATTGAGAACACGAACTTTAAACTTATGTGCTTTTGCATTCTAATTGGCTATAAAAATGGAGGTAAGGTGAACAAAATTAAATGATAATGCTTCATCACCAAAATTTATGAATAGAATAGGCTCTATTTAAAGTACTAAATGGCATTGTTGATACCTTTGAACATGCAGGCCCGAGAGACCTTGTATATTTTCTTCCTGCCTCCCTTGCAACAATTGCTAGCTACTTTACTGCAGAGGTTACTCGTGGTGTTTGGAAACCTGCATCAATGAATGGAACAGACTAGCCAAGTCCTGCAGCAAATCTTCAGAATATTGAAGCTGAGATAAAAGAGGTCTTGGCTGCTACAGGTGTTCATGTACCAAGTCTCATGGGTATGCATAAGGGTTTAGCCATCTTTCAGTTGTATTGTTACATGTTTCTACTTTGTTTGTGTGTTGATATGTGTGTCTACTTTTCTTGTTGATGAAATGCATCTTTTGAACTTTGGCATATGCCTTGTGAATGCTAAACTAGAATTCTACATGAAATTTTCATATATTTCCCACAAACCCATGACCATAAGTTGCTTTAACAAACAGTTTCCTTGATGTATAAGAAGAATACTACAGTCAGTGTTATAATAACATCGTCAAGTAACTTACGTTCATGGGTTTGTGAATGATTGAGAACACAAACTTTAAACTTATGTGCTTTTGCATTCTAATTGCCTATAAAAATGGAGGTAAGGTGAAAAAAATTAAATGATAATGCTTCATCACAAAAATTTATGAATAGAATAGGCTTTATGTAAAGTACTAAATGGCATTGTTGATACCTTTGAACATCCAGGCCCGAGAGACCTTGTAGATTTTCTTCCTGCCTTCCTTGCAACAATTGCTAGCTACTTTACTGCAGAGGTTACTCGTGGTGTTTGGAAACCTGCATCAATGAATGGAATAGACTGGCCAAGTCCTGCAAGAAATCTTTAGGATATTGAAGCTAAGATAAAAGAGGTCTTGGCTGCTGTAGGTGTTCATGTACCAAGTCTCATGGGTATACATCAGGGTTTAGCCATCTTTCAGTTGTATTGTTACATGTTTCTACTTTGTTTGTGTGTTGATATGCGTGTCTACTTTTCCTGTTGATGAAATGCATCTTTTGAACTTTGGCATATGCCTTGTGAATGCTAAACTGGAAATCTAATTTAAATTTTCATATATTGCCCGCAAACCCATGACCATAAGTTTCTTTAAAAAATAGTTTCCTTGATGGATAAGAAGAATACTATAGTCAGTGTTATAATAACATCATCAAGTAAGTTACGTTCATGGGGTTGTGAATGATTGAGAACACAAGCTTTCAACCTATGTGCTTTTGCATTGTAATTGCCGATAAAAATAGAGGTAAGGTGAAAAAAATTAAATGATAATGCTTCATCACAAAAATTTATGAAGAGAATAGGATTTTTGTAAAGTACTAAATGGCATTGTTAATACCTTTGAACATGCACGCCTGAGAGACCTTGTAGATTTTCTTCTTGCTTCCCTTGCAGCAATTGTTAGCTACTTTACTGCAGAGGTTACTCATGGTGTTTGGAAACCTACATCAATGAATGGAACAGACTGGCCAAGTCCTCTAGCAAATCTTCAGAATACTGAAGCTGAGATAAAATAGGTCTTGCCTGGTACAGGTGTTCATGTACCAAGTCTCATGGGTATGCCATTTTCTATTTTCTACTTTGTGAGATAATTTCCTTTAACTTTACTTAGGTTGTATATACTATATCCTTTGAGCAATGCTTTATAAATTTATTGTGGATTTTCTTCAATGCCGATGTTTAGTAGGTGTAAATGCACCAACAACTCTTCCTTTACCTTTAGCAGCACTTGTGAGCCTCACGATAACATTCAAGCTGGATAAAGCATCAGAGTCTCTTCATGGCATTGCTGGACCAGCATTGGAAAGTACCGTAGTTGGAAGACCATGGCCCAGTACACCCATTGTTGCAGCACTCTAGGCTCAAAAAGTACGCAGGTGGCATGATTACATTGTGTTTTTTAGCTCATGCACTGTGTTGAAGCAATATAAGCATGTTGTTGTTCAGCATCTGAGGATTTGTTTTGCTACTGCTCTTGGTTCTTCAAACTCTTTGATGTCAAAGCTGACAGTTAATGGTGGGCTGGGAGCACTTCTTGGACATGGCTTCCATTCACATTTGGCTCCTGGTGGTATGTCTCCTATGGCACCAGGATTCCTTTATCTACAAACTAACAGAGCAATCTATGACATAATGTTTATAACTGAAGAAATTCTATCACTTGTGGTTGAAGGAGCAAGAGACTTGTCAACTATGGGAATGAATGAACATTATGGCCAAACTGGAAAATCTGCACATCGTTTAAAATCTCATCAATTGTCACTGGAAACTGCCATGGAAAAAGTTAAGAAGACATCTACATTGGGAGCTTCCTTACTGTGTGTCACTAGGGGATATGGCTTGGTTCAAATGCTATATCAAGAAATGGGATCTCTCATTTTCCCACTGGTAGTACTTTATTAGCCAGTACCAACCACATTATTGTTTTTGTTTCTAAAGGGTTGAATAGTTTGCAAATAACTGTCCTCCAGGATGCTCTCTCTTGCATGAGTTCCTCCTCTTTGGTAGCATAACCTATTTTGACCCACAGAGCACATTTCCTTGTTCCCTTGATCCTTGAACACTTTAAATTCTCGGATCCTTGATTATTGGGAAAGTCAATGTAATCGTTTCATTCCTTTGTCTCACCTTGTAAACTTAAGACTTTCTGCTGTCAGCCATCCTCAAGACTCGGAATTTCTTGCCAACTGTGAGTATGCCTCTCTATGACAGTATAGACCACTGAGCATGTAAACTATCTAGAAGAGCCTCTGAAATTTGAAATTTCCTTCAATCCTGATCCATGGGTCCTTTCCAGTTCTGACTTTTCCTCAGTTCCCTAATTTATTTACCCACCAAGGGGAAAACTTTACCAAAGGATTTCCTTGTAATGGAAGCATCCTGTGAGTGTTTTTTTTAAGCCAATATTCCATGGATGCATCTCTTAAGTGTTTGGATTTCATAACTTGACCTCAGTGTACATCATTATAAAGCAATCTCTAAAGGATTTTAGTTGCAAATTTTGAGCTAAAGTGTTTTATGTGTTTTAAACCCCAATCCCAGCTGACTTGGAATTGGCTACCCTGTTCCATTTATAACTAGTGGAATTTCTTGGCCCTCCTTCCTATGTGAAGGATGATAAGACACTTCTTTATGATTTGGTTAAGATTCCTTTTGCTCACTGTGCTATAGACATCCAATACTCTTGTATGCTCTGTAGAATAGATTAATGAAGGTTAATATATGAACCATAGGACAGTTATAGCCAAAATTTAAATGTCAATCATATGGTTTCAAGATGAAACCCAGGTATTTGAATTTTTGAAATAATTAATGGGAAATATGATTTTGGTCCAGTCTTTAAATTACTCTGCCAATCCACTTTACATTTCTGAAGACTTATTCATATTTATTACCATTCTTGTAGTCTTGCAATAGAGGTCCAGAAGCCCCTTAAGCTTTTCCATCTCCCTAATAGAACTATTGACTGAAAATGAATGTGTCGTCTACAAAAAAGTAAATGGGTGATATGAACGAGTTTGCTACTTGAATCCCCTATAATTTTGTTCTAGCATTTAATTAATTTAGAAAGTTTTCTTCATTGGGATAAATTGTTTTAAAAAATATTTCACATTTAGCTTTTATGATTTTTTATTTTCTATGTCCTATTTTTCTAGTAGCAAAACTCAGAAGTTCTATGATGTTACAAATCCTTCACAACAACACTGGGGACTTTGTTTACCTCCACCAGTGGCAGAGGTTTCCTTGCTTGGATCAAAGTAAATTGAGCAAATCACCGGCTCCTGTAAGTGACTTTAGGATTTTAGTATATTGTACTTCCGTCCAATTATCTTTAGCATTTGTTATTGATATCTGTGCAGACAACTTTTTCTATGCTTCCATATTAGATTATTTAATAGCTTCTAATTTAGTATTAAATAATCATTAGTATAGAAGCTAATGTGTATTTTTTTTATACAGCTTATGTTTTACTTCAGTGATTGTCTTCTAGATTCTTTATACATGGCTTCATTTTCAGCAACATTGGGCACTTTGTTTACCTCCACCAGTGGCAGAGGTTTCCTTGCTTGGATCAGGTTCTTCAAGTAAATTGAGCAAATCACTGGATCCTATAAGTGACTTTAGGATTTTAGTATATTGTACTTCCATCCAATTATCTTTAGCATTTGTTATTGATATCTGTGCAAACAACTTTTTCTATGCTTCCATATTAGATTATTTAATAGCTTCTGATTCAGTCTTAAATAATCATTAGTACAGAAGCTAATGTGTATTTTCTTTAGACAACTTATGTTTTACTTCAGTGATTGTATTCTAGATTATTTATACATGGCTTCATTTTCATTTCCTAATAATATATACCTGTTCATATTTCCATGTGAAGCTAGAACACAGGAGGTAATGCTGAGACTTCCCTTTCCAGTGGAGCTGCTGGAAGATTAGTTGTATTGCCAGCTAGTGCATCTTGGTATGAAATCTATTTCTTGTCATGGAATATTTGTTTAGTTTTCTAGAATCCCCCTGGATTGGTGCAGAGTAACATTACACATTAAGCTTAGTGAACATAAGCTTCGTTGTGATTTAGGAGTTTGTGGTGGAATATTACATAATATCTTATTGAATATTGATACATTAATGGTAGTTGCAAGGGCTCCCATGCTGCACAGGAAAAATCATTTAGTATGAGGATCCTAGCTGTTCAGGGATCCTCTAATCCTAAAACAAGTTCATCTCATTCACTTTCAGTGTCTCCAACATTAAATCACCCTGCCTTGGTGGTGGAAGCTGTTGCATCAGGGTTGAGTTCTGATCATGGAAAGCTATTGCTCAATAAGGGTGGGAAGTCATCAATGTTTATATCTAAAAAAATATTGATTCCAAACCTAATGCAATGAGTGGAATAGATATAAAATTAAATTCACATGTAAATACCGTTGGGGAAGCTTTCCATGGAAAGAATGCTAGTTTAGTTTTGTAATAGTAATAATTATGTAGTTTGTACATTGATATATATTATAAATTTGTTTGGATATCATCATTGTCAAGCAATAACAAATTTTTAAAGGGTGCTAGCTCAATGGTAGAGCGCCTGCCTAATTATAGGCAGGAGGTTGGTGGTTCGATTCCTCCGTGCCCTATCATAAATTTGTGACTACAAAAACGACTAAATTCCCATATATACGACTATTAGTAGCTAATTTTCCGTATCTTAGTCGTATTTAGCTTAGTCATTAATATGTTAACATGTAGTAGTTTATTTAGTCATATATTTGGTCATTAATGGTTGCAATCAGTGACTAAATCAATGACTAAATCAACGACTAAATCAATGACTAACTCACTGACTAAATCCATGACTAAATCATTAACTATCAATGACTAAATCATTGACTATCAATGACTAAAGAATTGTCTATCAATGACTAAATCAATGACTACTAAGTCAAGCTATTAATGACTAGTGAAATACGACTAGCTATAAGATAGTGGAAATTTGCTACTATTAGTCACCGACTCAAAAATAGTCATTTATAGCATGATTTTAGTAATTTTTTTAGTCATTAATTTCTCATTTTATACTAGTGACCATGCTGTGGCTCGTAGATTGAGGTAGCTTCCGAGAAACGGTCCCGAAATTTGTTTATTAAACATGAGACAATGGTCTCATAAGGAGATAGAGGTTTGGCCCCGGAGGTGTGAGAGGTGTTTCGAACAAGCTCCAAGTGACTTTGGATTAGCAGTTGATGGTACTACCCCTGAATGGGGGTCTTTGATTTGTGGTAAAAATGTTGCAAAACAAAAAGGGAGAAAACTACGTTATAAGGGACTCGTAGTGGAGGTATTAGGCATAGGCTCTCTTGAGGTGGAGCCCATTATGCGGCTTCTTCAAGAGTCGACCATCTGATTCAATGAAGAGGTTGTGTAAATTGAACCCAGGTGTTAGAACAATTACACTCACAACAATTGCCAATTACACATGAAAATTACTCACAAAGGAGACTGAATAATGGAGCAAAACACTAATCTGTATTGAATAAGTGTACAATAGCCAACCCTGTGAAGTCATAGGCTGCCACAATAAATAATTACATGAGGGATTCGAATGCATGGAGATTCCATTCGAATCTAGTCAAAAGTAGGCTTACTAAATCTAAGCAAATCCCCCATAGGTGCATAAAGCAGTTTCCAAAACTATCTAGGAGCTCACGAATTGGAAAAATAAATTAGGCAAGCTAATAGTGGATGGAAGGACAACTCATACATGCTTCTCATAGGAGAAAAGAGTTGAGGATGTGGAGGACAAAAAACAAGTTAACTTCACCTAGTCAAACTTTCCCAATTGCCTTAAAACACTGAAAAAGAAGGAAATAAAGCAGAAAAAGTAGACATGGGCTAGGGAGGCCAGGAATAAAGCAGATTTGATTCCAGGAGGTTTTCCAAGCACTCCATGTCTCAAAATTATCAAGTTTGACCACTATGGATGTGTAGATGACAACTTGCATAAGGTGGAATATGGAAACTAGGCAAATAAGACAAAAATGGATTAATTAATGTCTAAGGTAGCTAACTATGGGTTGATTATTCTAACACCCCCCCTTAAGCCTGAATTATGAGTAATATATCAGAAAATTATAGGGCCTAGCAACAAGGCTTAGTCACCCTTTACATACTGCATGTCCATTTAACCAAGGAAAGAGGCAAAAACCCAGTGGGAAAATCCTCCCTTAAACATGGACTATAAAACAAAATTTGGAAATCTTGTCATCACTCATGCTTCACAGCATGATCATCAATCCCCAGCAGTGATTTGAGATTGCTGAAAGTCTTCTCACAAAAAACTTTGGTGAAGATATCAGCTACTTATTCTGAAGATGAACAGAATAGTAGGTGAATGGTGCCATCATGCACAAGCTGTCTGATGTAGTGCATATGGATCTTAATGTGTTTGGTTCTCTACTTCTAAACTGGATCATTGTAGATTTGCATGGTACTCTGATTATCATAGTAGATAGTAGTTGAGTATTCTGATTCGAAGCCACACTCTCCAAGTAACCCCTGCAACCATAAACATTGAGTTGCTGCATTTACAACTCCTCTGTACTCTGCTTCTGTAGATGAGAGTGCAATGGCACTCTGTTTCTTGCTTGACCAGCTGATTGGCCCTTCTACAAGCATGAACACATATTCTGATGTTGACTTTCAATATGTGTTGTCACCTGCCCAATCACTGTCAGTAAACCCAATCAAATCAAGATCATATTTAGCTTTATAGAAGATCCCATGTGTCCTTGTTCCCTGAACAAAGTTAAGGATCCTTTTGGCTTCTTTCCAATGGATCTCATGAGGCTGATCCATGTATCTAGAAGCCACACTTACTGCATAATAAATATCAGGTCTAGTATGTGTAAGATACAACAAACATCCAATCAATTTCCTATACAGTGTATTGTTTACCATAGGTGAAGAATCAGCTTCTTCAAGCTTCACTCCTGAAAGGAAAGGAGTCTTGCTTGGCTTGCAATACTTCATTTTGAACTTGTTCAGAAAATACAAGGCATACTTGGACTGGTGCACCTTGATTCCAGCTTTGGTTTGAGCAATCTCAAGCCCCAAGAATTGGCTCAATAGCCCCAAATCTGTCATGGAGAAGGCATGGTTCCTTGCATCCTTCAAGGAAGCAATTTCAACCTTTGAGCTTTCAGTAATGAGAAGGTCATCAACATATAAAACAATGATCATTAATGAACCATTAATTAGCTTCAAATAGACATTTGGATCTGATTTGCATCGAACAAAATTTAGTGATAGCAGAAAGCTATCAATCTTGGCATACCAAGCCCATACAATGACTTCTTTAGCTTGCACACAAGAGATGGGTTAGTAGAAAATCCTTGAGGCTGTTTCATGTATATCTCTTCAGTGAGATATCCATTTAGGAAAGCACACTTCAAATCCATGTGATGTACTTCCCATTGCTTTAAAGATGCAATGGCTAAGGCTAGCCTGATGGAGTCCATCTTTGCCACTGGTGCAAAGGTCTCATTGTAGTCTATTCCATGAACCTATGAGTAGCCCTTGGCTACCAATCTGGCCTTGTACTTCAGAGGTGAACCATCAGCAGAAAATTTGGTCTTGTACACCCACTTACACTGAACTAGCTTCCTCCCTGGGGGAAGATCAACCAACTCCCAAGTGTTGCTCTTCTGGAGTGAGTTGAACTCTTCCTTCATGGCTGCTTGCCATCTTAGATCTTCTGCTGCATATTCATATGTCTGAGGATCTGATTCAACCATCAGATAGCATTTCTTATCAAACATAGGATCTTTCATCCATAGAGCACTCTCAAATTAAGATCTAGTCCTCCTAGGGTCATTAGGATTTCCAGCTAGTTCTCCAGCTGCATGAATGGTCTTGGATGCCCATTTTGGCCTTGTAGGTTTGTTAGGATCTGCAATAAAATCATCATTATCAGACATATCAGAATCAGCATGTTCAACTATCTCTTCACTTACATTCAGAGGTTCTGGTGGTGAAGAGGATTCTCCAACTTCCACTGCTGCTAGGGGTTCTTCTTGAAACTGAACACACCTTTCAATGAAGGCTTTGTTTGTGCTCAAATTGATCAGCTTGTACCCTTTTGAATATTGAGAGTACCCAACAAATAGACACTCTTGGCTTTGGGGCTGCAAAGCCTTTCTCTTTTTTGTTGGAATTCTAGCCCAAGCCCTTGAGCCAAAAATCCTGAAATGGGTCACATTTGGCTTGTGCCCACTCCATGCTTCGAAAGGAGTCATACCATCAAGCTATTTATGAGGCACCCTATTCTAGATATAGGCTACATAGTTTATAGCTTTGGCCCAGTACTTTGGTGGCAAATTCTTAGCCTCCATCATCCAGGTTGCCATCTCTTTCAGTGATCTTTTCTTCCTCTCAGCAACACCATTCTGCTGTGGTGTGTAAGGGATAGAATGCTGCATCTGAATACCTACGTCTGCACAATATTGAATAAACTCAGACATGACATACTCACCACCATTGTCAGATCTGAGGACCTTGAGTTTCCTCCTAGACTGGTTTTCAACCAAAGACTTAAAGACTTTGAAGAGGCCAAAAACTTCAGACTTGTGTTTTAGGAAGTGAACCCAGCAATACCTGGAAAAGTCATCTATGAAAGTCAATGCATATTTGGCCTGACTCATTGACATATGAGGGAATGGGCCAGAAACATCACTGTGGATCAACTCAAGAGGTGAAGAGGTTCTCTCATGACTAGCTCTCTCAAATTTGTGCTCTGGGTGTTTTCCTAGGATGCAACCTTGACAGACTCCTTTGGAAAATTTAATCTTTGGTAACCCTATGACCATTTCTTTTTCACTAAGATCGTAAAGATACTTGTAATTTAGGTGGCCAAATATTTCATGCCAAAGCTTGCTTGCCTCATTAGCATGAATTAGAAGAGCAGAGGGGTTTGAGTAGGGTAGGAAGTGTGAGAACATGTATACCTTCGAAGTGTGATTTGCAACTCCTTTTGCAATGACTTTACTAGTTGAGATCTCTATGATCTCAACTTCATCAGGGGAGAATATGACCTTCTTTGGAGACCCTGTGTGGGTCATCTGATACACTGATAAGAGGTTAGAGGCAAGACCTAGAACATACAACACATTGCTGAACTTACCATGATCAAGATCAATCCTCCCTTTGCCCAAACTTTCAGTGAGAGATTCATCTCCCAGTACTATTGGTGGACCTTTCAACATGTCAAGTGAGGTGAATTCCTCCTTGGTCGAAACCATATGTCTTGAAGCTCTAGAATCAATGATGAAACTAGGTGAGCTTGATGTGCCAACAACCAATGCATGAACTCTCTCTCTATCTTCTCAGCTTGATCCTCCTTCCCTCTTCATTGAGTTGTCTAGAAGGGAGATGCCATTCTTCTCCAGGAGTTGGGTCAGCATGTCTATTTGCTTCTTCATGCAGGAGCTCTCAGAATGATTGCCCTTACTGCAGTATGCGCACTTGCTCATTTCTCCTTTGTTTTTATTCTTCTGGTAGTTCTTCTTGGAACCTTGAGGCTCCTCCGGAGACTTGTTCTTGTCTCTCTTTTGCTCAGGTGTATTTTTAGCTTTCTTTCTTTCTTTTTGAATCCACCCTCGAATCTCCAGCAACCAGAGCTTGGTATTTGGATGGTTTGATGGTGCCCATCATCACCAATTTATCTTGTTCTTGTGTGAGAGATTCCATGAAATCTGCAAGGCTAGGCATCTTCCAGGCTCGAGCTATCAACTTTGTGGCATATAAGGTCGAAACAAACACTAAATAGTCAGGGCCAAGCTTGAAGAGTATGGCCAAGACCAGCTGATCATCCTTCTTTTCAATCCCACATTGTTTTAGCTGCAAAACAAGTGCTTTGAACTTGGAAAAATAGAGTTGCAAGGATTCAAAGCTATTGGGACTCAGGGAGATCAGTTGATTTTCAATTTGATGTCCCCTCATCTCATTTGTCTTTCCAAAAAGATCAACAAGCTTCTCCCATACTTCATTCGGTGATGTCAATCCATCAAGATGGAAAAGGAGGTCTCTGGATATACTTAGACACAACAGACCATAGACCTCATCCCTCCTGTTGTGCCATTTTATTTTCTCTGCAGCTGCATTGGGCTCTGCTTCTATTGCCATAGTCACTCTGTAGAGGCATTTTTCTCTCAACAGTATCTCCATATTTTCTTTCCATTCAAATAAATTAAATGGAGTCAAGATGATCTTTTGAGATTGATCCATAGCTCAGAAATTGTCCCGTCAGTCAACAAAATGCTCCTAGTCAATGATGTCGAACCTGCAAAACAAATTGGAAGGAGAGAAATCGATCTACAAAGGCTTTGATACCATGTGGAAATTGAACCCAGGTGTTAGAACAATTACACTCACAACAATTGCCAATTACACATGCAAATTACTCACAAAGGAGACTGAATAATGGAGCAGAACACTAATATGTATTGAATAAGTGTACAATTGCCAACCCTGTCAAGTCATAGGCTCCCATAATAAATAATTACATGAGGGATTCGAATGCATGGAGATGACATTCAAATATAGTCAAAAGTAGGCTTACTAAATCTAAGCAAATCCCCCATAGGTGCATAAAGTAGTTTCCAAAACTATCTAGGAGCTAATGAATTGGCAAAATCAATTAGGTGAGCTAATAGTGGATGGAAGGACAACTCATACATGCTTTTCATAGGAGAAAAGAGTGGAGGATGTGGAGGATAAAAAACAAGTTAACTTCACCTAGTCAAACTTTCCCAATTGCCTTAAAACACTGAAAAAGTAGGCAATAAAGCAGAAAAAGTAGACATGCACTAGGGAGGCCAGGAATAAAGCAGATTTGATTCCAGGATGTTTCCCAAGTGCTCCATGACTCAAAATTAGCAAGTTTGACCACTATGGATGTGTAGATGACAACTTGCATAAGGTGGAATATGGAAACTAGGAAAATAAGACAAAAATGGATTAATTAATGTCTAAGGTAGCTAACTATGGGTTGATTATTGTAACAGAGGTATGCCCCCTTACTAAGACAAAGGTCATTGGTAAGGCGGGGTGACAAAATATGGTCTTTTATGGGAAGAACCAATTCCACACTATGGTTTAAAGGGAATGGGGTAAAACTGAAGGTGTTCTTACATATATCTCTATCATCTCATAAGTGGTGCCGAGATAGATCTGGTGGATCTTCCATAGCCGATGAGGCGAAAGGGAAACTGGTACTAGATATCATGAAAATGGTATTGGTTGTGGTTTTCGTGGCCTTGCCCTTAGTCTCTGTTGGAGGAAAAGGGGCAGGCTAGGAGACAACAAGAGTCTTTGATGGACCTGGAGGTAGGTGCAACATCATATCAATTGGATGGACATGAGTCAACACATCCTGGGGCCTTAGAGGTAGGGTAGGTGGTTCAAGGTACCACATAGGATCTCTCAATATGAAATCCTATAGATTGCGGGTTGCCCAGACAGACTTACTCATGATCTCAGATGGTAGGAAAAGGAAAAGGAAATGGATCATGTTGATCGGGAATGAACCCCAACATTTCCCTGGTAACTGAGGTTGCGGCTGTGGTTGGGGAAACAACGGAAGAGATAGGTCTAATGGACCATCGATGATGGTGGAGACAATAGGGTCGATAGAACTGGACATCATGTAAATGGGAATAGTGTTTGAAGAAGGAGGTGGGGGGTGAACTTCTTCGATCAGAGTGATCTCATATTCAAGGGCATGTTGTCGAAGGTTGGCTAGAGCCATTCGGAACTTGGACAAGTCTTAGCAGTAGTGAGAATAATGTCCATACAATCCGCAAAGGGTGCAAGCATGGTTTGTTCTAAATGACTTATTTCTGACTATTGTTGTGATTGGAAGTTCAACCACGGGGAGGTTTTTGGTTGTGTCCATGGCATCCAAATGCACACAGATCATTGGAATTTCAAGAAAATTCTGAGTTGGATGGCCTTGTTTTTCATAGACAGTGCAAGGAGGGATCTGTCGAGGTTCTACAATGGCTTTGGCATTCTTGCCCCTGGCCCTTTTCGGTTGGGGCGTTGCAGGTGTGGGTGCGGTGGTTGGTTTTTGCGAACCGGGTGGAGGATGGGACTCGACCGCAATGGGTTGAACATGTGTTAAGACTACCTGGGGTATCGATGGTTGAGCTGGTGGATCAAGATAGCACATCGAAATGCCCAATGTAAAGTTGGGTAGGTTGAGGGTGGCCATTGTTGGCTTGTTCATGACATGAGGTGGGGGAAAGAGAAAGGGAATTGTATGGACTAAAGAGGAGCCCAGATAACTCCTTGATGGTTGTATGTGGGGGTGAGTTTGTGGTTATGGCTACGGATGATGTTGTGGTTGTTGTTGGTGTTGCGGCTGCGGTTGGGGTTATGGTTGTGCTTCTTGTTTGGGTGTAGTAGTGCTGAATGAGACCATGCACAAGTCCGCAGTCTCATTTTGTGTTGGTGGTGGTGACACTAAGGGGAAATGAGGCATCATGGTGGTATAGAAAAACAACCT
The DNA here is from genome assembly GCA_001517045.1 of Pseudotsuga menziesii. Lineage (NCBI taxonomy): Eukaryota > Viridiplantae > Streptophyta > Pinopsida > Pinales > Pinaceae > Pseudotsuga > Pseudotsuga menziesii. Next base: position 199,940 of record LPNX010673168.1, on the reverse strand, counting down.
AGAACCCACATTCAACAATGGGGAGGCTGGTGTGTTGTCAACCATGGTATTGATTGCAGGGACGACATTGGCATGTGTGGTTGTCCCTTGTGGCTCAATGGTGGTGATGGTAGGGATGACGTTGGCGGGTGCCATTAACCCTTACAGATCATGATAAGTGAGTTGATAAATTGTCACGATCTTCCCTTCGTGGGGGAACATCATGAGATAGAATATGGTTGATGCGATCGCTCTCATGGCGTACATATAACTTCTTCCAAGGAGAAGGTTATAGTCCAGTTGAGCATTGATGACCTCTATGTCGATCAGCACTGTCTTCTCGGCTAATGTGATGGGGACATGGGGGAGGATTCCTTGGGCTTTAGTGGGATGGCCATCATAAGCCTACAAAGTTGTGGAGGATGGTTGCAGAATTGGGGATCCAAGTTTCTACCAAACTAGGCTGGACATAATGCACATGGATTCCCCCTAATCCACTATGCACTGGTGCATAACCAAATTCTGGATAGACACTAGGATTTGGAAGGTGATGGTGGATGGCATGTGCGGTTCTCCATTCTCTGTGTCAAATGTGATCAACTTGGAGTCAGAGGGGTCTACAACCCCAAGGGTGGCTAGTAACTCTTTCCGCTGTGTTGGGAACATTTTGAGTACCTCCAGAGTGGACATGGCCATTGGTGTTTGGGCCAAATCATCCATAATGCTATAGCTAATAGTAGCTCTAGCTGTGGCATTGTTGGCCACTCAGCATATGGGGGGGCGGGGGAATGGGGGTAACTGAAGAGGTAGGTTGACTATTTTGGATGTAGATGTTGCTGATGTGTCAGCGGGTTTGATTGTGGTATTGTACTAATTTCGTCTCATTTGTAGGTTAAACTCTTTAGTCATCATGGCTAGTAGGTGGTGGACACCTGTTTCTACTATGGGAGGTGCCCTTGGAGTGTTGGGATTGGCCTAGAGAGGGGGTGTGGTTGCCACCAATCCTTGGACTGGTAGTGGTTTTTGAAGCACCATAGGAGGAGGTCCTTGTGGTGCTAGATTGGGTTGGCTTGGTTCGTAGTGTTGGCGCCCTATTGGGCCTCGTTCTGAATGGCCTACTTAGCACGAGCCATGAGGGGGCACTCGAATGTGTAGATCCCATAGACCTCATAGAGTGTGCACGGTTGGTTTGTGTGCAACGGGGAATTGTGTCTAGGAGCATTTGGTCGTGGGGGGTTTTGGGTGGGTTGGTTTGTTGCAGCATTGTTGGGAGGGTTTGGTTGTTGACCGCCTCCCTGCAGTTCATTATTGGCTTGGTTCCAGGGCTGATTATTTCTAGCTTTCCCTTGTTGATTGTTGGGGATAGGCTGGTTGAGATGGTTTTGTTGTGCAAATACTTGTCCCAATGGAGCGGGTGGAGTAGGGGTGGGGGCTTGAACTGCCTGCACTGGTGGTGCATAATAAATTTGGGTGGGCTGTGGTGCCACAAATGTGGGAATTTTCCCCACAAACTGTTGTGTTGGCCATGCCATGGCCTGAGCATGCTGTGGTGGTGTATGTTGTGCGTAGGATGTTGTTGCTACAGACTGGGACATCATTCTGGCATAGTCGAGAATTTGGTTCTGGTAAGCAACACTAGCAGTATTGCTTGGTTGTGGTGGAGCTACAGGTGGTGTCAGATGGTGCTGTGGCTATTGGGAGACCGAGCCTATGATGCCGTCCATAGCATGGGATGCCCTTGGTGCATCCCAGTAGGAGGTACCCAGGCGGGGAGCATTTGGAATGATGGTGTACAGATATCCAGACTGGGCATAGATAAGGTCAAACTATTGGGATTTCAGTATGGCCTTCTCTTCAGATTGGGGATGTTTGGATGCGATGTCTTTTACTATGGGCGGGAGAAAGGTCTTGAAAAACCAATCCAAGAAGATCCTATCATCAAGTTGGATTTTTCATAAGCCACGAAGTTGCTGCCACTCATGGATGTGATCGGTTATATGTGTCACAGTGCTTTGGTGACAAGATAATAGGATCTCCACCCCTCCATCATATCTGATGGGGAGTTGGAAATACTATAGGAACATGAAAACTAAGGTGTTGAAATCTGGGTACTTGGCCTATGGTAGCTCAATGTACCATTTGGGCACGGCACCTGTAAGGGTGTGTTGGAATAGCGTCAGCCTGATGGAATCATCTACGATACTATTGGAAGAGCACCATAGATGGAATGTCATAATGTGGTTTTGGGGACATTCCCCTTCCTTGCCTTCAAACTTGGGGATGTCTGATGGCAGCTTAGTTGGCATTGGAGGCCAAAAATCTTGATGAGAAAGGGGTCATTTGTCAATCGAGCCAAATCCGGCAAGTTAAGATTGGCCATGAAAGGTAGACTTGACCCTAGGTTGATGTGGGATGGGGGAGGTATGGTGATGGGGTTTTCAGGTGCATAATGCACCTGCATGGCTGGGGGCACTTGTGGTGGCACTACTGTAGATGGGTCAATGCCTGCAAGTGTGGTGGGGGAGACAGTGTGAGTTGACGGGCCACTGCCCCCAAGTATGACATGAGGGATAGTGTGAATGGAGGGGACATTGCCCCCATGTATGAAAGTAGGGGCAATGTAAGTGGATGGTGCACTGGCCCCCTATGTGGTAGGAGGGGCAGTGTGTGTCGAAGGAACACTACCCCCTATGTGTTGCAAGTGGTCTATCTTGGTTGTTCAGTATGGGTGGTGGCAACTGACTGATGATAGTTTACATGACTGTGCTTGGGAAACCTGTAGGGTTTTTAGTGACAAGTTGTGGTGTGGACATGGGTCCACTTGCTATGGTTATGCCAGAAAATGGATCCGGATTTGCACCAGCCTTGGGGCTTGATGGTGTAGTGTGGAGGTCTGGTTTAGACTGGTATGGGTCTAAATCTAAATCAGAGGCCGTGTGGCCTTCTGATGGTGTGGGAGATCACTAAGAACGATGTCAACGGTGTCGGTTTAATGTCCCGAATGGTGGTGGTTCACCTCTTAGGCGTGAGGAAGAGCGTGGGGGATCAATTGTGTTAGATGTTTATCAAATTGATGGGAATGATGTTTGGACCCAGGTTTCAATGGCTTCCTATTGGCTGTAGGTGGTCACTCGGCCACCAAGACTACCAGAAGAGAGCTCTTGGCTTTTTCCTCATTGGTGTTTCAACTCAATCGGTAGGGGTCATTGCCCGTTTCGATTGGAAATTCCTCGCAGCTGCCAACTAATTTGGGGTTCCCATGGTACTCCTCATAATGAGTTTCTCGGCTGAGCCCAAGTACTTCCCATGGTTGAAGCAGTCAAGGACTTATGTCCTCAAAGATTGCAGATTTGTTTGAACTTAGTGTAAATTGATAAATTTTAAGGCTCTCTCAGTGTCATGAACTGAGTTGGATTGATTACTTGGTATGGTGTATTTTTTTTCTATCTTTCTCGTATAGGTGGCTGCAAATGATTTATGAATTCATCATATTGTGGTATAGTTCATAGCATTGTTGTGTAAGCAGTGAATAAACAGAAATTTGTAAAAAGATACATTTTTAACCCTGAATGTGACAGCCTAATTAGGTGACTACCTTACACCTATATTCCTCTTAGACCAAGAGAAGGTGCCGAGCTCTCAACACAATGGGACTAGGCCCATCCGTAGATCCACAGGTCACCTCCTGGATGCAAGGTTGGTCAACAGGGAGGATGCTTAATGCCATGAGAATCCCTCCTACTCTACCCCCTCTATCTTCCAGGTCATCCGTTTTTAATGGTTTAGAAAAATATTTAGTGAATGGCCTAGGACTATATGAGCTATGCCCTTCGTCGTATCCCATAATACCCTGAAGGGAGATGACTGGGTAGATGAGGAAGGGTAAGAAAGACTGTTAATTTTATGTTAATTTTAGTTAAGCTACATTCATTGATTAAGCGATTAAAATTTATTTTGAATTTGCACTTTGTTTGTTGATGCAATTACAGTAAATTGAAACAAAAATAGAAATTAAACTAATGTGCTTGGATAGAGGCGGTTGATCCACACTAACAGTCCCTATTAAACTGAAAATTAAGTACTATTTGACAGACCGCATGTTTTGGGTCAATTTCGGTGATGGGGTCACGAAATGTTTTTAGAAACGGGCGAAGGGGTCACACAGATTTCACAAATAGAAGCAATCTGCATGTCTAAGTGAAGTTGTACCTTTTGGGGGGAAAAGGGTGAGCTGGTCACGCCTGTGAGGCCTAAAACAGTGACTTCATCCATTGTTCAAGCCCAATAAGTGTGACCTGCCTCGGATTTGGGGTTTTTCTGATCCTGAGTCAGATCCGACCGACAGTAACCTGTACTGTGACCAAACTGACTTGGATTTTCCTTACAGAGGCTTCGAGAGTAATAAAAACTGGAAATAAACTAGATCTAAGATATATTTGATAAGAAAATTTTAAAACTAGGGCATAAACTAAAAAAAATTGAAATTTGAAAAAAAAATGAACCACGGATCCTGTGGGATCGACCTGGTATGGTCGCCAGTTCTGTAGCAGGGATTTCTCCTTGCTATAGGGGCAGGAATGGCTCCCTTCTATCTATAGGACAGAAGGGTAGGTTCCTGCGTGTGGAAAATGTAGAAAGAAAATGGAATAGACAAAAATCAAAGAAAAAGAAAGAAAATGGTCGTGAGCCCCTCTGCAAACAAGGTTAGGGCTTCGCCTTGGCTACCTGCAAACAACTATTAAGCAAAAATAAACCTGCAAAACATGTTATAAACAAACTTGCAAACAAAAATGGGTTAGAAAAAAATACAAAATACTACAAAAAATTCAAGAAACAACATTGGTATACCTTCTCTTTGATGGAATTGGGCCACCATGCCCTAGCTTGAAGAAGCACCTCTCTTGGATGGGGGAGCTATGGCTCAATGGAGATGGAGGAGAGGGAATGTGGGTGGCTTGAGAGACAAAGGGTCTCAAGGCATCCAAAGGAAGCATAACAGTATGCAAGGGAGAAGTGTTTCAAGAGTGACCCCCCACCCTCCTTTTATAGCTTTCTTTTGGGGTTTTAGGGTTTTAAGCCCTTGGTCCGGGCTTTAGCCCCTTTTTGGGGATTTTAGCCCCTTCTGCCCTAACTTTAGCTCCTTTTAGGGTTTTAGGCTCCTTTGAGGGGTTTTAACCCCTTTTTAGAGGCTTTAGCGCTTAGGAGAGTTGTTTAGGCTCCTTTTTGGGGTTTTTAAGCCCTCTTATTCATTTTTAAGCCTTTTTTTAGGGTGTGGGGGTCTGGGGCATTACAAAGGTCATGTATGGGTGTCCTTGGGTGGTGTAGGCCATGTAGAGATAATTGAGGGATTTTTTGGGTTAACAGTAACTACTGTGCTGGATAAAGGCGGCTGAGCTGCAATGACAGTCCTTGGTAAACTAAAAATTAACCTCTGATTGACAGACTACATGTTTCAGGTTAAATTTGCCGAGGGGGTCGCACAGATTTCATAGATAGAACTGGTATTCCTTTATGAGTGAAGTCACACCTTTCAGGGGAAAAAGGACGACCTAGTCATGCCTGTGAGGCCTAACAAAGCGACCTCATCCCCTGTTCAAGCCCGATAGGTGCAACCTGCTCTAGATTTAGGGTTTTTCTGATCCTAAGTCAGATCCGGCTGACAGTAACCTGTACTGTGGCCAAACAGACTTGGATTTTCCTTGCAGAGGCTTCGACAATAATAAAAACTGAAAATAAACTGGATCTAAGCTATATTTGACATGAAATTTTTAAAACTAGTGCATAAACTGAAAAACTTTGAAATTTAAAAAACTAAACCAAGGATCCTATGGGATCATCCCCAATATGGTCGCCAGTTCTATAGCAGGGATTTCTCCTTAGTATAGGGGCAAGAATGGTTCCCTTCTGTCTATCGGAAGGAAGGGTAGGTTCCTGCGTGTGGAAAATGGATAAAAGAAAAGCAGAATAGAAAGGAAAGGAAATGGACAAGAAACAGTCATGAGCCCCTCTACAAACATGGTTAGGGATTTGCTCCGAGAACCTACAAATAACTATTAGAAACAATAAAATTGCAAAAACATGTTAGAGATCAAACCTGCAAACAAATGATGTTCAGAAAACAACTAAACTAACAAAGCAAACACATAAACAAAACTAGATTATACCTCTCCTTAGGTGAAATGGGCCACCATGCCCTGGCTGGAAGAAGCACCTCCCTATCTCACTCAGCAATGGACGAGCTATGGCTCAATGGGGAAGATGAGTGGAAGAGAGGGGGATGTGGGTGGCTTGAGAGGCAAAGAGTCTCAAGACATCCATGGGCAGCATAATAGTATGCAAGAGAGGTGTTTTTTGAGAGTGACCACCACCCCTCCTTTTATAGCTGTTTTTGGGGATTTTTAGGGTTTTAAGCCCTTGGTTAGGGCTTTAGCCCCCTTTTTGGGATTTTATCCCCTTTCGCCCTAAATTTATCTCCTTTTAGGGTTTTAGGCTCCTTTGAGGGGTTTTAGCCCCTTTTTGGAGGCTTTAGCCCCTAGGAGAGTTATTTAGGCTCCTTTTTGGGGTTTTTAAGCCCTTTTACTCATTTTTAAGCCTTTTTGAGGGTGTGGGAGTCTAATGGGGTGTTACGAGGGTTTTGACTGGGTATCCTTGGGTGGTGTAGGCCATGTATAGCTGAGTGAGGGATTTTTTGGGTTAACACAGTATTTGGTTGAAGACCCTGGATGTCACCTGACTCTAGAACATTGATGAGTCTATTTGAGGGACCTAAATAGGTTCATGTCCCTTGTGATTTTTGGGTTGCGTTGGAGACAGTGTTCAGAAGCCCCAATAGTGCTTCTATATATATTTATGATTGATGCAGCATATTTGTACCACATAGACTCTGACTCTCTGTAAGTAAACTATGTGCCATTCCAAATCTAGCAAACCATCGGTCATGAAGATATAACATTCCATGAGAATTCCATGGGTCAAATGTAGCAGTTCTTCATATCAGTATTGTATTCAACCTCTTATTGAGGAAACCACTATGTAACAATAGTTGTACATGATTGGATCTTGCATTTTAGGGCTTATATCACATTATTCTTTTGACATCATTATGAGCATGTGATTCCTGCCTCGTCCATATACATGTCACACATTATTTGTATATGTTCCATTAATGGGAACCATATTAATGCAAAAACCAAAATCCACCATGACCCATCCCAAGAAGTACTACCTCTCCCTAGAAAACCGTATGATGTCCATCGGCCATACAATGAGCTCCTGCACTCACACATCAGGGGGAAATATGTTAACCCAAGAAATCCCTCAATGAGCTCTACATGACCTAAACCACCCAAATACATCTATGTCAGTACCCTCATTTGATCCCCACACCCTTGCAAAGGCTCAAAAACATGAAAAGGGCTTAAAACCCCCTAAAAAGAGCCAAAATATCTCTCATAGAGGATACAACCTCCAAAAGGGTGCTAAAACCCCTCTAATGAGCTTAAAATCCCCAAAGGAGCTGAGAATTGGAGGAAAGGGGCTAAATCCCTAACCAAGGGCTTAAAACCCTAAAATATCAAAGAAAAACTATAAATAGAGGGCTGGGGGTCACTCTCAAAACACTCCTTCTCTCCCTATCATTATGCTTCCCATGTGAGTGCCTTAATACCCTTTGCCTATCAAGACATTCACCCCCTCTCATCCATTGCTTCACAAGCCAAGACTCCATCCGTTAGAGAGAGGTGCTTCAAAATCTAGGGCATGGTGGCCCATTTCCACTAAGACTAAAGATATAACCATGTTTCTTTCATTGTTATCTTAGTTTTCTAACTTATTTTGTTTGTAGGTTTGTTTGCTAATGGTTTTCTACAGGTTCTTTTTTGATTTCTTGTAGCCATCTCTTGTTTTCTAACCATTTTTTGTAGGGTTTCCATGGCTGAAATCTAATGTTTCTTTGCAGGTTTTCTTCCACATACAGGAACCCTACCCTTCTGTCCTATAGATGGAAGGTGTCCATTCCTACCTGTAGCTAGGGTGAAAGCCCTACTATAGATTTATAGGACAAAAGGGTAGGGTTCTTGTATGTGGAAGAAAAACTACAAAGAAACGTTTCTTTCAGCCATGGAAACCTTGTAGGAAATGGTTAGAAAACAAGAGATGGATACAAGAAATCAAAGGAGAACTTGTAGCAAAATATTAGCAAACAAACCTGCAAACAAAATAACTTAGAAAACTAAAATAACAATGAAATAAACATGGTTATATCTTTAGTCTTGGTGGAAATGGGCCACCATGCCCTAGCTTTGGAAGCACCTCTCTCTATGGGATGGAGTCTTGGCTTGTGGAGAAGTGGAGGAGAGGGGATTAATGTCTTGAGAGGCAAAGGGTCTCAAGGAACTCACACAGGATGCATAACAATAGGGAGAGAAGTAGTATTTTGAGAGTGACCCCCACCCCTCTATTTATAATTTTTGTTTGAGATTTTAGGGTTTTAAGCCATTAGTTAGGGCTTTAGCCCCTTTCACCCAATTCTTAGCTCCTTTGGGAATTTTAAGCTCCTTTGAGGGGTTTTAGCCCCTTTTTGGAGGTTTTAGCACATGTGAGAGATATTTTGGCTCTTTTTAGGGGTTTTTAAGCCCTTTTCATGTTTTTGAGCCTTTGCAAGGGTGTCAAGGTCAAACGAGGGTAGTCTTTGGGTGGTGTAGGTCATGTAGATCCATTGAGGGATTTTTTGGGTTAACAAGGTCTGAAGTTGAGAAGTTTGTAAACAAATGCAGAGTATGCTAGCATGCTAAGGGGAGAAGCCAAAACATAGGATTGTATACACCATTTCCTATTCGAACTAGGCCTTGCGATTTTGTGAGTATGGATTTCATTCTGGGTTTGCCAAGAACTTCGAAGGGACATGATTCTATATTCGTAGTTGTTGATAGATTCACTAAGATGGAACATTTCATTCTGTTGAGCCCATATTTATTATAATTTTTGGAAATTAAATTACTCATTTAAACATATGTTTTGATATCTTTTTATGAATTTTCTTCCACACAAATCACCATTTAGCCCAAGGTATGAATAAATTAAAGGTTTATATACAATCCATTTATTATTGTCATTTTATCATTTTATTGATATAATTAACATTATTTAAATCATATGTGATATGTTACTTAATGTGTATATTCGTTTGCAGGTTAAATAATCTATTTGGGTGAATCAATAACAAGTACGCCAATAAACAAACAAACAAACAATGCATCCATCTCGCTATCCACCTTACGATGCAGCTCGTTGTCTAGCTCATGATCCAACTCGTTGTCCATCTTTCCTTCCAGATCGCTAAATAGTCTGCGTGCTGTTAATAACCAATCTCATGCATTAAACGATGGAACATATTTGTAACCTACCTACTGCCCATGTGTTTAAAGGGTGGAATGTCTCCATTATAGAAGAGCTACCGCATATGCTGCCTTTGCTTGACACCATTCTACCAGCCATGATAAAGAAGGAGCCCGCATGCCATATCACAATGAAGAGAAACAAATTTGCGAAAGAGAAGGAAGATACCTATGCACTGGGATTTTATTTTTTAACAGCCTTTATGATTGACTAAATTTAGAGAGAAGTTGACCACTAAAGGGTCAACTTTCTCATCTCATGTAAACAATATAAATACCATCCTCTGTGTGAGTGTTGGTGGTGGATCATTTTCATTAGTTATATAGTCAGTTTTTTGAGATAAGAATGTTGTAATATTGTTGAGTATTTTTAATAGAAGCTATGCATTCCACTATTCATGATTTTGTTCGTGTAAGCACTAGCTGAGAGTCACCCCTGATTGCTGAGAGGTCCCCTCATCAACCAGAGGTTTTCTTTTCTTGTTTTTGTTATTTTTCTTTGTAGCCAATTCAATTTTGATTTCTAGTTTGTTTATTTCATTAAGTTACTGTAAATGTTTGTTTCATTTGCTTTCTGCAATGCATTTTATTTCTAGAATTAAATAGCTAGATTGTGCACATAGTTCTTTTCCATTTGTTTCTGTCATTTCATTTTCAGCTTATTATTTAGTTTTGTTCATAAGAAGATAGAGTAGATTGTTTTTATCAATTTAAATAAACTAAGTTCTGATTATTTCTTCTCTGTTATTAGATTATGCAATTTGAATTTCAGTTTGTTTATTAATAAGCAATGATTCTTGATGTTCGTGAATTTGTTTAAGTTTATTTTACTGCTAAATTTGATGATTAAATAGGTTTATTTACTATTACTTATGCATTGCATCTTCATATCCATAAAATCAGCTGAGAAGTAGATCATTTAGGTTATTTTATATTGTTTTATTTATACATACTGTCATTCAGACAGTTTGTTCAGACTGTCATTACGACCTTCCTTCCAGTCTGTTTTGTAGACCTGGAGTTCAGTCTATCATTCAACCCACAATTATGTTTTTAGTGTGTTTTAAAAACAATTTAAGTTCTAGTTCTTTAGTATTTGATGTATCCTTTGACTGTAATAGTTAGATAACAATTTTATTTATTATTTTAGACTATAAGTTTAATTGTTTTAGGTTATTTATTAAAGTTTTATTCTTTTCTCTACTTCTTTTCCCTTTGAACATGCTTTTGAGTTAGGGTATGTTTTGTTTCTTTTATTTGTTTATGATTATTCTTACTATTGTATTGTTTTATAATTATGCTTTTGGATTAATTTATCCATTTGCATGTAAAACTTAGGATTAGTAGTGTTATCTTTATGAATAGTTTCATTTTTCACAGTGTGATTACCAACAGAGACTTGTAGTATAGAATTCGGTTTCTTTATTAAGTTTTCTACTTGCTTCTTTTATTCAATTTTTTTTATTAATTTTTCTACTTGTTTCTCTTACTTATTTTTCCATTCACTTATTTAAGTTTTCTTTGCATCATAGCCTTTTAAGTAGTTTTTGATAGTATCCTTTTTAGTTAGGAGTTATTTGTTTATAAATTATTTAGTTGTTGTAATTGCATTTCCAAATGTACACTTTATTTGCTTAGTTAGTTTTTGAAGTCACTAAATAGACTTTGTCATAAAAAGTAGTGATTGTATTCTCATTTGTTAAATAAAGTAATATATCTTGATCTTATTTTAGTTTGATGTCTTGTGTTGGTTCAATTATATTAATAATTGCATTCTTAGGAGTTTGACTCGGTTTTTCATTTTGAAAGATCTTTCGATCTTTTGTTTGTTAAAATATTTGCACGACACCCTCTACCTTCGCATATATTTTGTAGCAACTCGAAGCCTACCAACCCCAATCGATAATTAAATATTAGGTAAATTAATCTAGGCATTATAACACCCAACACATTCCATGTTACAATACTAGTGATGCTACACAAATTACTAAATTATTCTTTGATGACGTCGTAAAGTTACATTGTTTACCTAGAAGTATTATATTAGAAAAAGATGTGAAGCTCATAGGTCATTTCTGGATAACCTTATGGAATAAGTTGGGTACTAGACTAAACTTCAGTTCAACATATCACCCAAATTCTGATGCACAGACCGAGGTAGTCAACATGAGTGTGGGGAACATGTTGGAATTTTGGTTGGAGATAGTCCTAAGCAGTAGGATACAGTGTTAACTCAACCTTAGTTTTCCTATAATGAGTCACCAAACAGGAGTACATGTATGGAATGCATCCAAGAGGAGTGTGTGAGATTCGTGACTTAGTTCAATTGGAGAAGAGGAGTGTTGATGGTGAAGAGTTTGCTATAAGTATTAGTGAACTCCAAGAACAAGTGAAAGAAAGGATACAATATATTAACACCAGTTACAAGGCCATACAAGATTCCAAAAGAAGATAAAAGGACTATGAAGTAGGATATTTGGTATTAGCATATCTAAAGAGGGACATATTTCCAAAAGGGGAGTATAACAAGCTGAAGTTGAAGAAGATTGGACCGTGTAGAATACTCAGAAAATTCTCAACAAATGCTTATGATTTAGATATGCCTACAGGAGTGGGTATTTCACCAATATTTAATGTTGTAGATCTATATCCTTATGTATCAGGTGACACTAGAACCTTTACAGAAGGTGAAGATCCTACTGAAGACTTACAATGGGTGAGGCAGATTCCTCTGGCATAATGTAACATTACCAAATCAATAAAAAAAAATCCTTTTCAAATTATACCTTCGATACAACCACACAACTATTGTTACTCTTAAATCATTCCTCTAGAGTTCAAATTTGCTTATCATAATACACCTGCAACCTTGTTAATTATTCATAACACACGGATTTACTTAAATCCATAATCTATGGCCAATTCTTTTATGCATTTTCATCCTTCTAACAGACTTTTAGAATGTGGATTTTTAATGAAAGCTTTACCTTGTAACTATAACATAATACACCTTCATTTGCACTACAAAGGCTAATCATAATAATAACATAAGCTTCTTGATCTAACCATCATACATACAATGCATTCTAATTTTACATAAATATTTTTTCTTCTCAATAGAGGAATACTTATATGCAGCTTTAAACTATCCTTTTGTAACATAACCATATTTCGTCATACATTGACTTGCGACTTCTTAAATAACATATGGGTCTCTTAAGTTATTAAAATCACTATTTGAATTGTTTAATCTTTAGCCATAATGTATCCATCATCAAGATACTGAGTTATAGAACTACCATCCCCTTAAGCAAAGATGCACTAATTGAAAGACTATTCATTATTTATTTCTAACTAATGAATCATAATAGGTGCACTTTCATGCATATCAATATCGTATCTTTATACTCTTTAATCAACAATAACTGATGAATCATAAGAGGTACACTTTCTTTCATATCGATAGCATGTCTTGATAATCTTCAATCAACAATATTTTAGTCGCGTCGATGACAATATCTTGATGTAATTCCAATAAATTATTATTCTTAGCCTTGCTAGGTGTAATCCACAAGCATGTCATCATCATAGTGCCTTTAAACGATACTAGGGTGTGAACAAGAAATCATTATGATTCTAATAATTTTCCTTGATTAGCATTTCTAAAGTATTTAATCAACTCGCAAGGCTGCAGAACAAAATGATAAGTACATAAAACAATACAAGGAAAATGAAAACATTTAGACAAAAATACAAGAGAGACGCCAATGTACGTGGTTCACCCAATCCATGGGTTACATCCACAAAAACTCTCACATCATGTGACTTTTATTACAAAAAGAGGTTACAATCTGCAACATCATCGTTGCCCTGCTCTTTTGCTTTTCTCATATACTCTCCCACCAAGAGTATTTTCAATCTACTCGAGACTAAGATCACAGATACAACATGAATTCTAATAAGTTTCCACGATATCCTCACAAAAATACAGAGATACCCTGCATAACTTGGTTGGTCTACATTCCAACTTGTTAGAATTTATAATGTATCTTAAATATATTGAGCCACCCCTTATAAATTGTAACATTCCCATAAATTATTTTAACATATATGGCACATATGACTTTCTCTTCCCATATGTATAAAACCCAATGATATATGAAATGTAACTATATATAGAAGCTACAATCTCCCTTTTACAACTTTCAAGACTTTCTATTTTCATTATTTACTCAAAGCTATTCCAATATATATATTCCCAAAATACAAGTATATATTGTGAAAAGAGAAATTTTGATATTTTGTTCCTCCATATACCATAATCTACAACATATATTGAGATATTCATATTATATTATATTATATTATATATATATATAAAACCTATGGCTTATTTTAATATTTCAAACCTTCATGTGACATAAAGAATGCACAAAGTGTCCTAATACATGTAATCTACTTTCAAAGGTTAAGTTTATGCCAACCAATAAAATTACTTTCCTCCATATAAATAATTCCTTTACGTATGGCTTATTTTAATATTTCAAACCTTCATGTGAAATAAAGAATGCACAAAGTGTCCTAATACGTGTATTCAACTTCCAAAGGTTAAGTTTATGCCAACCAATAAAATTAATTTCCTCCATATAAATAACTCCTTTACCTATGGCTTATTTTAATATTTCAAACCTTTATGTGACATAAAGAATGCACAAAGTGTCCTAATACATGTAATCGACTTCCAAAGGTTAAGTCTATGTCAACCAATAAAATTACTTTCCTCCATATAAATAATTCCTTTACCTATGGCTCATTTTAATATTTCAAATCTTCATGTGACATAAAGAATGCAAAAAAGTTTTCTAATACATGTAATCGACTTCCAAAGGTTAAGTATTTGCCAACCAATAAAATTACTTTTCTCCATATAAATAATTTCTTTACCTGTGGCTTATTTTAATATTTCAAAACTTCATTTGACATAAAGAATGCACAAAGTGTCCTAATACATGTAATCGACTTCCAAAGGTTAAGTCTATGTCAACCAATAAAATTACTTTCCTCCATCTAAATAATTCCTTTACCTATGGCTCATTTTAATATTTCAAATCTTCATGTGACATAAAGAATGCAAAAAAGTTTCCTAATACATGTAATCGACTTCCAAAAGTTAAGTTTTTGCCAACCAATAAAATTACTTTTCTCCATATAAGTAATTCCTTTACCTATGGCTTATTTTAATATTTCAAAACTTCATGTGACATAAAGAATGCACAAAGTGTCCTAATACATGTAATCGACTTCCAAAGGCTAAGTTTTTGCCAACCAATAAAATTACTTTCCTCCAATAAAGATCGAGAAATCGTGTAGGCAAACTATACTTATTTTTTTTTGGAATGGAAGTTATGGTCAAGAAAATTTGTGTATCCCATACGATTCTAGCAATGGTTAGGCGATCCCTAAAAAGGTATATGATCCATAATCAAATCGAAACCTTATCTCCTCAACCTGAAAAAGGCTACGACAACGATAATATTGTTATCGGGATAACTATCCAAGGCTGGAGCGAAATACTTGATGGCTATTGGTAAAAAAAAAAGGGTGGAGAGATGAAAGCGACATCCCTCTACGATGCATTCTGTAAGTCAAAGAATTCCATACCTTATTGGAAAGTGGAAAAGGGCCAACCGACCATGCATTCATCAATGCATGAAATACAAAAAAAATGCGTTTAGCTTGGAAAGCATGAGTTCAGCCAGAAACCATGCGTTCAACTTGGAAAATCTTTCATTCAAAACACAGAGAAGAACGTTCACATGCAATCATTCGGATTGGGGTTCTGGATCTATTTTTAACAACAAGATACATCCAAAGCAAAAAATAAAAAAAACACAGCAAGATAAAATGCAATAGACACAAAACGCACATGAGAAGCTCAATTCAGAGATTACTTTTAGCAGAAATCTGGATCTGCAATTTTACCTTGAGATTCAGCCAAGCAGTGTGAAACAAGACTTTACTCTAAAAAAGTGGATTCATCTTACCTTTCAGCGCAAGTAGAGAGAGCTCACGATTCTCACAGGAGCAATATCCTCCAAAAACAACAGACAAAATCATCATACATATGAAAAGGCTCCACACATATGAAAACTCCATGAATGAGATGAAGAGCTGGTTATCTCCCTTTTCTCTGCATGGCCCCCCTCCTCCAATAAACCAAGCCTTTATTAAAAAGCCCCTGGATCCATCAATTACACTGAGCTCTTCTGAAAAATGCCCAACTTCATTAATTTTGCCGACCTTCTTAAAAAAATTCCCAGTTCCATCAATTTCGTCGAGCTCCTCAAAAACGCCCAACTCCATCAATTTCGCAGATCTTCTAAAAAATGTCCAACTCCAAGAAAACATCCTTTTTCATAAAAAAAAACTTTTGAGAAGATAATATAATATATTATATATATATATATTACCAAAAAAACGTTGCACACTTAGGATATCGTGGAACTGCTTGATTCATTAAACCCAGAACTCATGAGATTAAATGGGGTTGGAGGAGGCCTTTTGAACATTGCTATGAACTTTAGATGCTTACTCTATTAGTTTTTCCCACTTATACCACCTTTACATTTTACCATAGGTTCTTCTCCCTTACCTTAAGTCTATAACATCAACGATTTATGGATTTAATTCTTAAGATAGTTTTATAAAATAATTTTGCGAATGAGATGTAATTTTTATTAATAAACCCTGAGGGTTTCGACAATCATAATTGCATTATTCGTCTTAAAATCACATTTAACTACATCATGATAAGGTTCCTTTAATGTTTATATTGCATGTTTGATATAAGAAATGAAACATTCCACACAAATATTCGAGGTATCATGATTTTTTCTTTTCATTATACCCCATCGAGATTTCTGAAAACTTATGTATAACCTTAAGGTGTTTTAAGGAAATGGTGTTTCCTTCCATAACTATATATATATATATACATGAAGATTCCTTTATTTTAATATCCTCCTTCAGCTATTGATTATGAATTATTTAATATTAATGGCTTAATGGGGTGATGTATTTTTGAAATGGTAGGTACCACTAACACTTTAAGCAGGTAAGGAGTAGGTGCGTGATTTCTTACCATTAAGGACATTAAGTCCTAGGCGACGATTTTTAACTCACTTCTGTTCTGTAAGTTATCGAAACCATCATGACAACAGTTATCGTTACTAGATCCCTAGGGCTTTCCTCATGTTTTACCCTTCCCCTTGGTGGATTCTGTTGCCTCTCGTTAAGCTGTGTCCATGTATGAAGTCTCCTAAGCCTACACTTTAGGGAATTAATCACCTAACATAACACGCTTTACTGGTGGGGCCTTGGCCCTGAGCTCCTCACCAGAAAACAACTACAATAAACATTAAAAAAATACAAAACATTCAGGGGTATACAAGAGGGGTATTACACACAACCATTGGAAGTTGAGGCCTTTCTGGACACTAAAGTGGTGTTGTCTAGAAAAACTGTCGTAGGACAACTTACGGAAAGACAACCCACACACTCGACTTAATGCAATCTTGTATGTGTTTAAAGTAACTGTCCTGCACAGGATCAAGGCCCTGCTGTCTGTATGATGTGCTCTCAGAATAAAGAGTCTCTCTAAGGTGGGTGTGTCCTAAGTTTACTCAAACCAAACTGATAACAAATCAGATAAATTTAACCTAATGACTAACTAATGCTAAAGATTATCTTAAGCTAAATGCAGGAAATAGTAGCTCCTAATTCTATTCTATGATAACCTAAATGCAGACTACCTATCTCGGCCAAGAGCATGAGTTAAAATTAATATTAATTCAACTTGCATTTAAAAGATAAACATATAATAATTTAAATTGAAGAATAGTCTCACAATCAAACTATTACATGCTAAAAAAAACTTAAAAGCTCTTTCAAATTAACGGTTTAAGATCATGAAAAAAATGTTAGATGCTTTTAATTCTGCAAAGTAAATCAATATCAGCTGATAGATCAAATGCAACAACAATCACTATCTTTCAAAATAAGTTTTAAAAGAATCTGATTATAAGAAATGAAGCATAAACTAAAAGCACTTCAATCTCACAGAAGATAATGATGAACAAAACAGGTAATATGCTTCAATTACTCCATAAAAGAAATTTTACAAATCTATGAGAACATGTTCCAATGTCCATTCAAAGCACCATAGCTTCAAAAGAGTCTTGATGTATCATCCTCAGGAAACACCTCCATCTCTGGTTCTGTGAGAAAAACTCAGTTTTGCATAGGAATAAGAAAACAAAACCAAAAGAGAAACACAACCATCTCTCTGGTTTATGGAGACCATCCTTAGCAGAGAAACTTGCAGAAAAATGAAAACAAAATAAGATTTTCCTAGTTTCCTGGAACGTTCCCCCCCCTTCTCCAGCAATAAAATGATTTTTGTTTATATAGAATGAACATCATAACAGAAACCCTCCACAACAGCTGCAACCTTTTAATGGGTGGTTCCACCAGACCATCAGTTTCTATGCTTATGGTTAAACAGGTTGCCATCCAGCTTCTCTTGAATGCATGTTGATCTCCATCCTCGAAATACTGGATTTTGCTTTATCTTCTAGATTCCATGAAAATGTTTCCCTTTTCTCTTGCTGATTCAATCCTTAAGTTTTCTCCAAATTTCTAGCCAAATGTTTCAGGCTTTGCATCGTTGATGGTATCATATTTTTGAAAATTACTGAGTGGAAAAGTTTTACAAAAATTACCTGCAAAACAACCATATCTTATAAAAACCTAAACATAAAATCTAAAACTAATTAAAATTTAAGATAACTAAATAAGAATACATTGCTAAACTAATCGAATAAACTAGAACAACTAAAATGCAAAATCAAAGGATAAATCTCTTTCTATGGTTAAGTATGCATTTAGCGATTTCACTTTCACTTCTTTCCTCACGTAGGTGAAAACCTTTTGTAGATGTGATGAGATAAGACTTCTCCAGCTTCGGCGATGGATAATATTCTTGGTGTAAGACTCTTGGAACTAATGACATATGTTTTTACAACTAAAACGATATCTCAACAATCAATTGAAAGGATCATAATAACTTTCTTTGATGTGATCTTGTGTTGACATGTCTCATAAAAGATGTCCTACATCATACAATCCTTTTGGCGAATTTTTTGCATGAATATCAGGTAACAACTTGAGGATATTTCCATCCACGAGGATCCTTTTAAAAAAAATAAATCCTTTTGGTTATGAATAGTTGATTCCTTTTATTGTTGTCACATTCTCCTGCAATTTCTGAGAATGGTTGTACATTTATCTTTCTATTTGGCGGGTGAAGAGGTCTTCATCTTTAATAGGCTGGTGAGAACTCTTTAATGCTGACAAATAAGGTCGTTAATGGAATTCAAAATTTTCATCCTTATAACTCCGATGATATCATAAAGGGAATTGTGAAAGCATGTAAATGAGCATGCATATTTTTCAAAATAAGGCATTGACAAGCTTTATCTTCTTTATGCATCACTTAACCATATATCAAAGTCAAACAAAACTTAATTTTGGTGTGAATTTTGTGTTAGAGTTATTGGTTTTTGATACTGTAATTTTAATTTTCATTTTCATAGAATCATGATGAAATAGCAGCCTTTGCGTTTAATTTTCCTTTAGTTGTTCAAGATCAGTGCTTTTCAAGTCTCTTTAGTGCCCTTTTCGATTTTTATCAGCAACCTTTTTTCATCCAACTCAGTGCCTACGTGTAACTTCCTTGTATCACATAAATTGTGCTTTCAACGAGTTTTCAAAGTAGCCATATCATCTTTATGCATCAAATAAAATATTCTCGCTGAATTTAAAGTTTGATATTAAAAAAAATATTTCAATCTTCATCCATTCCGTTGATAACAATCCAATTCTTTAATATATCTCTTTTGATCTAGTAAAAATGTAGCCATAAGGAATAACCTGCCATCATAAGTTAAAGTTAATCAAAGTGAAAATTTACAAAAAGTAAATGAAATATCTTAAAAATCTTGAAAAGTAAAAATGACCTTTTAATGTGGGAAGAATAGGAATACGTCTTCACCTTTTAAGACTTTCTTGCAAAATACAATATACATGATTTAACTATTATTTTAAAAAGAAACATTGAAATCTTTTTTAAGTATGCGTTAGAATAAGATAAAGCATCTTATTAGAAGTTTTAAGTGCTTAAACATGGTTTTGCAATTTTATAGCTACTATGAAGATTGATATGATAATAATGTATGATGTGAAAAATTGGGGCATTTAAAGTTTTGACATTTGTAATGAGTTCAACAAAGATATAAATTTTAGGAAGTAGATTAATCAAATTATTATGATCCACAAAAAATACTCATTAATTCGTAAATGCACCAAAATATCAAAATTTTGACAAGACTATCAAAACGTTGTTCCATTCAATTAAGCCAAACCGCAGCATATAAGAAATTCAAACTGGCTCAAATAAGAGAAAACAAATGTAGTTGAACAACCAAAAATTCAAAACACTCAAACGACAAGGATCACCAAAACCACCAAATCTCAATGTAATGAAAACCAAGCCGAAGAACAAGCATCGCAAAGAATGAATGGCTAAGGAAAGAGAGTCTACCAGATCAAAAAGAGAGAAAACGAAGGAAAACCAAATGCTAAATATTAAAAAAATTCAAATGGAGTCCCTTTATTTTGCACAAAATCAAGGGGAGTTATTGGGTGCCAACAAATGGCGACATGCTGGGCGAACCAGTTAACTCTGCAAAATAATTCTGAATCTTAAATAATATAAGAGAAATAATGATAATTATGTCTTCAAATGTCAATTTCCCAATCACATAACTTAATCTTGCCATTAGCTTATATATGTAAAGATTGAACCAAAACTTTCAAACTCAATCAAACTATCCCTACCATTATCCAAAATCTTATAAAGATAAATTATTATTCTACAAATGCAGAAAGAAAATTTTCCAAGGAATTAGTTTCTCTTAACAAAAACAAGTCAAAGAATAGGTAGTATGTCGGTATGACCTCAATACCATAGGATAAACCTTTTTAACCTCACTTAGATGCTTTTATCCCATCCACTAAATATAGATAAATCTTTTTTTTTTAACAAATAATAAATAAAGACATTAACTGAAGACTACTACCTTGGCTTGGTAACCAGATGCTGGCAGCATCATTCACAAAAATTGCCAAAAAATGAAAAGGTCGGCTCATGACGAGACCTCCTTTCTCCTAATAAATAATTAAGAGCCATCACTCTAGCTTGGTAACTAGATGCGGTAATTTGTCACTTCAACAGTGCTTATGATCATGATGGGTCGGCTCATGATGAGACCTCCCGTTCTTTAGTTAATCCCTTATATTTTATTAATGTTATGTACAATGAATAATATTAAGGTTATTGTTAATCTCAAGAGAGATTACTTAGTGGATGGGGAAGCAGATCCAAATGTCTCACTAAAGAGAAAAGGATGGCATAAAAAGTCTAAAAGATAACTTACGATTCCTGACTTACTTCAATCTAGGGAAAATGATTCCTTTGAAAAGAAACTCATCTACATTATAGCGTCATTTTGAAAGATAAATATCCTAGATAATAGCCGAGTCAATTAATCCATCAATATTATCCATAATAAATTTTTCAAAGCCAAGACTAATCTCGCTATGGTTAGAATCTTGACAAAAGAAGAGTGTCTTTATAATGATGCCCCTTTAACAGAAAATCATTTCGATAAAATACTTGACAGAAATACATGCTTTTGATCACCATATGCTAAAATAAGTTTACCCCTTTTTGGAAAACAAGCAAACCACTAAAAATAAAATCCTATCAACTTGCAAAATAAAACCAATCAAAGCAAAGAATCTAAAATGGATATATGAAAACGCAAAAATAAAAACTCATCCCTGAATAAATTAACAATATCTTACATGGATAAAAATGAAATAGCTATATCACAAATGAAATGAAAAGAGAGAATTAGTTTATACAAGATGAAAAATGTGTCTCTCTTTTAAAAAAAAATATATAATTTGCAACATAAGGATTTGTTAAAAATAAGCAAGATGTTTTAATAAGTTAATCCCTCTTATTAATAAGCAAAAGAAAAGAAACCAAAACAAAGAAATTTAAACTAAATCTTAATTACATATGCAGTTACAACTCAAAATATTTTGGTATTGATGTACAACAACATTCTTTGTTTTCTTAAAATTTCTTGCTTATGATCATAAGAATGTATAAACATTTTCCCAATTAAGTAAAAAAAGTAAAAGATATATGACTTAACAAGAAAATTTTAAATAAATATAATTATAAGCAAGAGAGTCAAAGGTAAAGAAAACATCGCTGAATTTATTGATAAGTGTCACCTCTTGAGATTGGCATTGGCATCATCTTCATAACTGCATTTATTCAAAACAAAATAAGAAATGGTAAAAATGATGAAAAATTAATCTAAACCTAAGCCTAACTATGTACAAGAGAAAGTCAATTGTAATGAAAATTAAGTAAAGTGAAATAACCAATGAAGCCATTGAAGCATTTTTATTCCTGTAAGAAAAACATCACTTTTAATTAGTAAAAGAAAATGATATATTAAAAATAGAAAAACAGATGCCTCATGCTTACCACTAAAATCTTTACTTGTAATAAATCCTTGCCATTGAGTGGATACTTCTTGAGATAAGAATTTTTTACCACTCCGCAATCCTATCATGAAACTTAGAATGCAAAGTATGATCTAACAATATGAATTCCATATGTGGTAAAAATATCTTATGAGAATCAATTCGAGGAATCAAATTACTAGCATTTGTCACACTAACAACTGGAAGAATTGGTTTTAAATACAAAGTAGGATCATGAAATGATGAAATAGGTGAATGAATTGGTAGTGGCCTAATATTGAAAGAAGTAATCTTATTTAAAGGTTCAACAACTAAAAGTGAATCAATTAAAAGAGATGTAAGTCTTTGGTGATCACAAGTTATAGTAAACTCTTCAGTAAAGATTTTATTATCACCAATCAAATTATATCTCTCATATAAGTAATTCTGATGAGAACAAGCATTTTTAATTTCAACAAAAATTGGTGTTTTATTTTCATCAAATATCGGTTGACTGTAACCATCTTACAATAAACTTTCTTTCTCTTTAAAATATTGTACCAAATAATGATTTAATAATGAAATATGTCCCAGTCCCTCAAACTCATGCTTAATAAATGAATCATCAATGTTAGATATCTCATAAAAATGTGATTTTGAAGTCACATAGTTAGATAATCCATATGGAATCTTACGTATATCGAAATCAGAAAATAAATCAGGATAAATAGAAAAATAAGAATTATAAGTGAGGAAATTAAAAGAGTTTCTCAATCTAGAAAGATCATTAATATTTCCAAAATAATTCTCTTTTATTACATGATTATTTTCAATATAATTTGGTGATGTACCTTTAAGAATTCCATATGAAATTGATTCGAGATCAAGATTAATTGATAATCCTTCATGTAAATCAAAACTTTTATCAATCTTTGCTTGAAAATGATTAATCTCTTTTCGTGAACAACATTTAGCTGAGCAACAAAGATTCATGTCATCTCCTTTGACATTTTCTATTGAATCTCTAGAACACATAAAATTATCATTAACATATTTGTGTTCTTTGATAATTGAATCGAAAGAAGAATTAGTACAAAATTAGAAAATGGTGAACATATAGTTTGATTTATAAATAATTAATCTTGATTTATTTTTGTAACAAAAGAATCTGAATATTGTCGTTCATCAACATAATCAACTTCTCTATCTATACAAATAAATTCATCATGAATAAGTTTTTTCCCATTTGATTCCTTAATATATATAGGTTCAATATTTTGGATAAAAGAAGTATGCCTTTCTCCTTTGAGAAAAGAATAATCATCGGAAGGAGTTGGTACCTCTTCTACTTCGATCTTGTCACCTTGGGGTTGGGTATAAATTATGGAAGTATCTAAATCAATGATAGAGGAAGAATTTTCTAGAAGGGTTGGTAAATGATTTGTTGAAACATCCTTTTGACAAATGTCTTGATTTTGTTGAATAAGAGGAACTTGAGAGTTGAAAACAATATTAAAAGATCATATTCAGAAGGTAAATCAGTAATATGAAATTTGCAAAGGATATGAGAAAGCCTTACTGAAAAGTCTTATGAGGACTCACCTTTCTTCCTTTGAAGAGCCTGCAATTCACTACATAGTTTATTAGAATCATAATCCTTAAAAGTATCTAAAAATTCATGTGCAAATTGAAACCATGTAAATAATAAATTAGGTGGAAAAGTTTCCAACCAGCATTTGATTCGTCCTTTGAGAATAAGAGAAAATAACCTACAATTAGCACTAAGATCAATAATCTTATGTTTATTACCTTTAGACACAAACTTCTTGAGGTGTTTCCTTGCAGATATATCGCCTTCGCCATCAAATTCAAGTTTCGACAAGAGGTTAACTATCTCATTGGGAATATCAATTAATGTAAAACTAAGAACTAGTTCCCAAACAGGTTTTTGGGAATGAGCCATGAATGATAATCAATATTAATTCACTCTTCAAATGGTTAGCTTTTCGTCTAACCAACCCTTAAACACATGTCTATGATGAAGAAGAATAAAAAATATAAAAGCTGAAAAATCAAAGAGCAAGATGATAAATGATTATTAAAAATAATTAAAAATAAAACCACTTGTTTTACCTCATGGCCCTCCTTTTAGTGCTATTTGTTGGCCGGAAAAACTGTCCTAGGCCAACTTACGGAAAGACAACCCACACACTCGACTTAATGCAATATTGTATGTGTTTAAAGTAACTATCCTTCATAAGATCAAGGCCTTGCTGCCTGTATGATGTGCTCTCAGAATAGAGAGTCTCTCTAAGGTGGGTGTGTGCCAAGTTTACTCAAACCAAACTGCTAACAAATCAGAGAAATTTAACCTAATGACTAACTTTAATGCTAAATATTATATTAAGCTAAATGCAGAAAATAGTAGCTCAACTTACGGAAAGATAGCCCAAACACTCGACTTAATGCAATCTTGTATGTGTTTAAAGTAATTGTCCTTCACAAGATCAAGGCCTTGCTACCTGTATGATGTGCTCTTAGAATAGAGAGTCTCTCTAAGGTGGGTGTGTTCCAAGTTTACTCAAACCAAACTGCTAACAAATCAGAGAAATTTAACCTAATGACTAACTTTAATGCTAAAGATTATATCAAGCTAAATGCAGAAAATAGTAGCTCCTAATTCTATTCTAGAATAACCTAAATGCAGACCCCCTATCTCAGCCAAGAGCATGAGTTAAAATTAATATTAATTCAACTTGCATTTAAAAGATAAACATATTATAATTTAAATTGAAGAATAGTCTCACAATCAAACTATTACATGCTAAAAAAAACTTAAAAGCTCTTACAAATTAACGGATTAAGATCACGAAAAAAATGTTAGATGCTTTTAATTATGCAAAGTAAATCAATATCAACTGATAGATCAAATGCAACAGCAATCACTATCTTTCAAAATAAGTTTTAAAAGACTCTGATTATAAGAAATGAAGCATAAACTAAAAGCAAAGTTTACAGTTTGCTTCAATCCCATAGTAGGTAATGATGAACAGAACAAGTAATCTGCTTCAATTACTCCATAAAAGAAATTTTACAAAGCTGTGAGAACAGGTTCCAATGTCCATTCAAAGCACCATAGCTTCAAAATAGTTTTGATGTATCAGCCTTAGGAAACACCTCCGTCTCTGGTTCCGTGAGAAAAACTCAGTTTTCCATAGGAACAAGAAAACAAAACAAAAAGAGAAACACAGTTGTCTCTGTGGTTTATGGAGACCATCCCTAGCAGAGGAACTTGTAGAAAAATGAAAACAAAATAAGATTTGCCTAGTTTCCTAGAGCGTTCCCCCCCTTCCCCTGCAATCAAATCATTGTTGTTTATATAGAATGAAGATCATAACAGAAACCCTCAACGACAGTTGCAACCTTTTAATGGGTGGTTCCACTAGACCGTCGGTTTCTATGCTTATGGTTAAACATGTCACCATTCAGTTTCTCTTCAATGCATGTTGATCTCCATCCTCGAAATACTAGATTCTGCTTTATCTTCTAGATTCGACAAAAATATTTCCCTTTTCTCTTGCTGAGTCAATCCTTCAGTTTTCTCCAAATTTCCAGCCAATTGTTTTAGGCTTTGCGTCGTTGATGGTATCATATTTCTGAAAATTACTGAGTGCAAAATATTTTATAAAAATTATCTACAAAACAACCATATCTTATAAAAACCTAAACATAAAATATAAAATTAATTAAAATTTAAGATAACTAAATAAGAATACAGTGGTAAACTAATTGAATAAACTAGAACAACTAAAATGCAAAATCAAAGGATAAATCTATTTCTATGGTTGAGTATTCATCTGAGCGATTTCAATTTCACTTCTTTCCTCATGCAGGTGAAAACCTTTTGTAGATGTGATGAGATAAGACTACTCCAGCTTCGGCGATGGATAATATTATTGGTGTAAGACTCTCGGAACTAATGACATATGTTCTTAAAACTAAAACAATATCTCAACAATCAATTAACAAAACCATAATAACTTTCTTTGATGTGATCTTGTGTTGACATGTCTCATACGAGATGGCCTACATCATACAATCCTTTTGGCGAATTATGTGCATGAATATCAGTTAACAACTTGAGGATATTTCCATCCACAAGGATCCTTTTAAAAAAAAGTAAACCGTTTTGGTTACGAATAGTTGATTCCTTTTATTGCTATCACATTCTCCTGTAATTTGTGAGAATGGTTGTACATTTATCTTTCTATTTGGTGGGTGAAGAGGTCTTCGTCTTTAATAGGCTGGTGAGAACTCTTTAATGCTGACAAATAAGGCCGTTAATGGAATTCAAAATTTGCATCCTTGTAACTCTGATGATATCATAAAGGGCATTGTGAAAGCATGTAAATGAGCACGCATCTTTTTCAAAACAAGGCGTTGACAAGCTTTATCTTCTTTATGCAGCACTTAACCATATATCAATGTCAAACAAAACATAATTTTGGTGTGAATTTTGTGTTAGAGTTATTGTTTTTTGATACTGCAATTAAAACTCTACTTTTCATAGAATCATGATGAAATAGCAACCTTTGCATTTAGTTTTCCTTTAGTTGTTCAAGATCGGTGCTTTTCAAGTCTCTTTAGTGCCTTTTTTTAATTTTTATCAGCAACCTTTTTCCATCCAACTCAGTGCCTACGTGTAACTTCCTTGTATGACATAAATTGTGCTTTCAACGAGTTTTCAAAGTAGCCATATCATCTTTATGCATCAAATAAAATATTCTCGCTGAATTTAAAGTTTGATATTAAAAAAAATATTTCAATCTTCATCCATTCCGTTGATAGCAATCCAATTCTTTAATATATCTCTTTTGATCTAGCAAAAATGTAGCCATAAGGAATAACCTGCCATCATAAGTTAAAGTTAATGAAAGTGAAAATTTACAAAAAGTAAATGAAATATCTTTAAAATCTTTGAAAAGTAAAAATGACCTTTTAATGTGGGAAGAAGAGGAATACGTATTCACCTTTTAAGAGTTTCTTTCAAAATACAATATACATGATTTAACTACTATTTTACAAGAAACATTGAAAGCTTTTTTAAGTATGCATTAGAATAGGATAAAGCATCTCATTAGAAGTTTGAAGTGCTTAAACATGGTTTTGCAATTTTATAGCTACTATGAAGATTGATATGATAATAATGTATGATGTGAAAAAATGGGGCATTTGAATTTTTGACATTTGTAATGAGTTCAAAAAAGATATAAATTTTAGGAAGTAGACTAATCAAGTTATTCTGATCCACAAAAATTAATCATCAATTCGTAAATGCACCAAAGTACCAAAATTTTGACAAGACTATCAAAATGTTGTTCCATTCAATTAATCCAGACTGCAACATGTAAGCAATTCAAACTGGATCAAATAAGAGAAAACAAATGTAGTTGAGCAACCAAAAAGTCAAAACACTCATACGACAAGGATTGCCAAAACCACTAAATCTCTATGTAATGAAAACCAAGCCGAAGAATAAGCATCGCAAAGAATGAATGGCCAAGGAAAGAGAGTCTACCATATCAAAAAGAGAGAAAATGAAGGAAAACCAAATGCTAAATATTAAAAAAATTCAAATGGAGTCCCTTTATTTTGCACAAAATCAAGGGGAGTTGTTGGGTGCCAACAAGTGGTAAAGAGTATAAGGAAGAAAGACTATCTGTAGTATTTGGTCAAGTGGAAGAAGAAACCAATAGAGGATTCCGCTTAGATGAGCATTGTAGAGGTGGAAGCCAAGGGTTTCACTATAGCTGATATAATGAACAGGATTCATAAATTTTCTACCTTGCGAGTGTAATGCAGGAGCATCCTGGCATGCCAGCAATGTGATGAGTTGGTCACATGCTGTGGAATATTTTGTAACCATTTTTGCTGAGTCATAGTCTATTAGCGGTGTAAGAATCATTGCAGGATCATCACTCCTTTCATGGAGATCAAGCCATCGGTAGTTAGTTTCAGACAAGGAAGTTTTCATCATGCATCGTAGTGTTTTTTTTTTCAGTTGCAGAACCACTTAGAATAGGAGTAGCATTTTAGCATAAATAGTCTGTTTAGAGATGTAGAGGAGGTTCTTCTCTTCATCATTTAGAATTCCGAATTTGCAAAGAAGAGGATGGACCTGCGTTTGATTCCTACGTGTAAATATTTTGAAGAGTTGAAAGAAGATAGATCCAAGTTGTGTGCATTTTCCTTTGATTTCTCAATAAAAGGATTAACTATGTGTTTGTTGGGTTTTTATCCTTTATGCATGTACTGTTTTGAACTATGTATCTTACAAAGCTGACTTTAGCATTTTCCTAAACATTTATGTATTTTTGAGAAGTTACTGTATTCACGCATCAATTTCTTACTTAAATAGTTGAATTAGAGTGTAGATGCATGCATAAGAGTGTTAGGATAAAGAATTAGGATGATTGCAAGATGGATTGATCGATTCCATGATCAATTGGTGCGACCTGTAGATTTTATACCATTAACAATTTTTGCAGAGAATGAATAGTGGAGATTGAGTATGCAGATAAATATTTGATGGTCCAGAAAAAAAAACCCTCAATGGAAGTTGCGAGGAAGTTAATAGATCCACAGAGATATGAGAGGTCCGCATCAAAATCAAATCGATGGTTAGAGTGAAGGCCTCAAAGATTTGATGGATGGGGAAATTACAGGGAAGAAATTGTGGAGAGGAAGTTGCGGGGGACCAAATTTGGGAATTTGACATCCCGCATCCCACATCCTGCAAACCACTTATGGGAAGGTCATTGTGGAAAGAACGTTACATATCACAATGTTGGGTGTTCGATATCCTACATTGCACAACTCGACTGTGGAAATTCTGTTGCAGAAACAAAGTTGTGGAAAGGCGATTACGGAGGAAAAATTACGGGGAAGCAAATTTAGCGCAGAATTTGGCCATTAGGATAAATTAGGTAGTCTTGATAAGTGTAGGATCCACTAGATCCTATAAGTGTTGGTTTGGTTGGCTAAGGTCTATACCTGCCTATACCACTTCTCCCTCTCGCAAAACTAGCATCCAACCACCCTTGGTATTTCTCTACCCTTTCCTCCTAACCCTTACAAAACCCCTTCTCTCTCTCCTACCTACTCATCCACCTACCCCTAAACCCCACCTCTTTCTCTCTCTTGAAATCCCCTAATACTCACCCTCTCCCCCTCTCTCTTTTACCTACTAGTCGCAAAACCCCTAAACTTCTTGATCTCATTCTCTTTATCTCCCCCAAGCCCCCTCCTCCACTCTACCCTAATAACCTCACTTGGATTTCACTCCTTCTCTCTATGTCTCTCTTCTCTCTGTTCCTCTCTCTATAGATCTCTCTCTCTCTCTCTCTCTCTCTCTCTATCCCTTCCCTATTCCCATACTTACAACTAAACCCCTCCCCCGTAACCATTACTAAAATCCTCTCTCATTCTATCCATCCCCTATGATCCACCTACCATTAACCCTGACCCTTTTTTCTCTCCTTCAAATCCCCAACACCATCCCTCTCTCTCTACCCCTATCCTCCCTCTCTCCCCTAACCCTCTCTCTCTCTCATACTCATATAAATAACTACCTCTCTCTCCTCCTCTACCCTCTCTCTCTATCTCTCTCTCTCTCTCTCTCTCTCTCTCTCTCCCTACTCTCTTTCTAATTTCACTACTTGTCTCCAAACCCCTAACCATACTAATATATTTATCTTTATCTCCCCTTACCTCTCTCTCTCTATCTCTATCTAT
This sequence comes from Pseudotsuga menziesii, assembly GCA_001517045.1. Taxonomy (NCBI): domain Eukaryota; kingdom Viridiplantae; phylum Streptophyta; class Pinopsida; order Pinales; family Pinaceae; genus Pseudotsuga; species Pseudotsuga menziesii. The sequence goes on along the minus strand of LPNX010673168.1, from coordinate 170,109 downwards.
CTATAAACCCCTTATTAATATAATTACCCTTAACCACCACAAACTTATATCTCCCAATACTCCCTAACAACCCCTACTCTCTCTCTCTCTCTAACACACACAAACTCAACCCCATACTCCCACCACTACAACTAAATCCCCTCCTCTCTCTATATATACCCCTTCTTTACCTAAACCTTACTAAACCCCTGTCACTCTCTCTCTCTTTATCTCTCCCCTACTCATCCACCTACCTAAACCCCACCACTTTCTCTCTCCCCAACCCCCTAACACCAACCCTCTCTTCCTCTATACTGTAATCCCCACAATCTCTCTCTCTCTCCTCCCCTAACCCGAATCCCCATCCTCCCTAAGACCCCCCATTTTTTCTCTCTCATAAACTCACTGCCATAGTCCCACACCTACCACTAACCTCCCTCCTCCATGTCTTTCTCTCCCCCATGTTCCCCCAACCATTACTAATATTCTCTCTCTATCCCTGAAATATTTCTCTACCCCTCCTACCCCTAACCATTACTAACTTTCTCTCTCTCTCTCTCTCTCTCTCCACCCCCCACCCTGTCTCTCTCCCCTACTACACCTATAACTAAGACCCGCCTATTTTTATCTCCCCTAAACCCATAACACATGCCATATATCCCTCTCTCTCTAACCCTAACCACACCCTCTCTCTCTCTTTTTCTCTTTTCCCTACTCCTAAAACTAACCATCCCTTCACACTATCTCTCTCTTTCTCCCAGTATTTATAACCCTTCCCTTTCAATTTTTATGTTAATATCCCTACCCACTACCACAAACCATCCCCATCTCTCTATTATAGTTGATTTTACCACACATGGTTGATCACATATTAATGGACTTCCTTGTCCCTCTGCAGACTCTTTAGACCCCATGGACTCATATTATCCTTTGATGATCCAATTTCATCCCTTAAAAAACCCTTTTTATTGTTATACGCGACTTTTAATCCCATACTCACGTGTGCACATGACTTTTGACCTCAAACCTACATACATCGGGATGTGTGCATAAGTCCAAACATTTTTGGAATTTTCCTCGTATGAGTCTGAATAACTTGACTCTTGGCCTTCCAAATTCCTTGATAACACTCATATTCAACCCTCCATTACCCTTTCGGAGTGCTATATAAGGAACCCCTTGGATACATTAAAGAGGAGGAATTGAAGAGCAAGGAAACTATAGTCCATTGTTGTCACATTTTGCATATACTTGAGTCTATAGCCCTTTTTCTATTTGGAGCCTTTTGTGTTCTTCCTAAGCTTACCATTGCTTGTGAGATTCCTATTGAGAGATGGAGGATTCAGGTGGTGAAGGCCGAGGTGGAGGAATCGGTTTCTCTGGTTCGTAGACATGCCAATAGAGGTTGTCACTATTGTAATCTTTGATTTTATTAATAGAAATATCTTTTCCTGTCCAATTAGGTGCAATTGAATATGAATATTGAGTGCATGGATGTGTTTAATTGTTTATGAATCACTGAATATATAACATAGAGTAGGTCTAACACACTATTATATAACATGCTTGTCTTGTTTGCTGTTGTTGAGAGAAAAATGTTAACACAAGCGTGAATTGGAAAGCTCAACTAGGATCTACTTCAACCGTCCAGAACAAGGTATGAGTTGATATCCCTTAGTGTTAGATGTTTGGTTTCTCTTTCATATTGGGAAAGATTGATTTAAAGTGTCAAAGTTGTCTATTGTGGTACACCCAAAGCCATACGGAGTTTCTCTCCATAACACTCCCCAACCTCCCAACACCAAACCTCTCTTCCTCTATACCGTAATCCCCACAATATGTCTCTCTCTCTCTCTCCTTCCCTAACCTAACTCCCCCTCTCCCCCTCCTCCCTAAGACCCCCCATTTTTTTCTCTCTGATAAACTCACTGCCATAGTCCCACACATAGCACTAACCTCCCTCCTCCATATCTTTCTCTCCCCCATGCTCCCCCAACCATTACTAATATTCTCTCTTCATATCCCATATCTTTATCCACCCCTCCTACCCCTATCCATTACTAATAGTCTCTCTCTCTCTCTCTATTCACCCCCCACCCCGTGTCTCTCTCCTACTCAACCTATAACTAAGACCCACCTATTTCTCTCTCCCCTAAACCCATAACACATGCCATATATATCCCTATCTCTCTACCCCTAACCACACCCTCTCTCTCTCTTTTTCTCTTTTCCCTACTCCTAAAACTAGCCATCCCTTCACACTATCTCTCTCTT
>LPNX010673168.1:128491-161063 GCA_001517045.1 Pseudotsuga menziesii | reverse complement strand
ACCCCCAACCCTCCCCCTCTCTCCCTCCTCCCTAAGAACCCCCATCGTCTCTCTCCCTCACACACCTACCACTGACATCCCTCCTCCCTATATTTCCCTCCCACTCCTCTCCCAAACCCTTACTAACCTTCTATAGCTCCCTCTCCCTCTCTCTTTCTCCAATACTCCACCTATAACTAATCTTAACCTATTTCTCTCTCCCCCAACCCCTATAACATGCCATATATCCCTCTCTCTCTTCCCTACTCCTAAGAATAATCACACCCTTGCACTATCTCTCTCTTTATCCCACTATCCATAATGCCTCCTCTTTCAATGGTTATGCTAACCCCATCCTCCCTACAACAAAAAATTACCCACCATCTCTCTCCCTACATGCGCCCACCTCCCTTCCCACATCTCTCTCTCTCACTCACCCTATACTCCCCCCTTCTCTTTAATTACACTCCTCCTCTACAAAACTGTAATCCCCTTAATCTATATATCTCTCTCTCAACCACCCCTTCTCTCTTTCTCTCTCTATCTCTCTTAACCCCCTACTCTACCTATCCATAACCTCCACCATTCTCTCTCTCCCTCTATTCAGTAACACAAACACCATATTTATCTCATTTCATACTCCCACCCCTATAATTAACCCCCTTCTCTCTCTCTCTCCTACTCCTTCTAACCCTTACCAACAACCCTTTTCATTCTCTGTCTCCCCTACTCCATATACCCCTAACCCCCATCACTTTCTCTCTCCCCCAACCCAATATACTCCACCCTTTCTCTCTACTAACCCCTCTCTCTCTCTTACTCCTACCACTAAGCACACCATCTTTATCTCTATCTATCAATATATATCTCTCTCCTACACCCCATTTTTATCCATTTCTTGTAATATCCTCACCACTAACTACCATCCCATATAGCTTCTCTCTATCCCTTATCCCCCCCTTCTATACGATTTCCCTCCTTTTCCCCAAACCTGTAACCCCATTAATCTCCATATCTTTCTCTCTCCCAACCCCCCTCCTCCTCGCTATCACTAATCACCACTTCTCTCTCTCTCTAACCCTTGTTCCCTCAAACCTCTCTTCTCCCCAAACAACTATACTACTCAATATGTATCTACCCAAAATCCCCTCCTTCTGCTACCTATAATCACCAACTCATTCCAACCCTCCATCTTTCTCTTTCTTTCTACCCCTAGTATCCCTCTATCTCTCTAATGCATCTCTTACTCTGCCTACCCCTAAACCCCCCTCTCTCTCACATAATTCCCCTCATAATATGGCTTCTGTCTCGCTCTCTCTCTCGCTAACCCACAGCCAATCATTTATCAACTATACCTCGCTTCTATGTAACTTCTCCACTCCTCCCCAAACCCCTAACACTCTTGATCTCTATCTGTTTCTCTCCCGGATTAGAGGAAATTTCAATTTAAAATGGGCCTTCCAAAAATAATACAAATTCCATGTCATCGTGTATTAGCCAATAAAAATGCTTTAAAATTCAAAAAGGGAGCACCTCTTAAACAATTTTTTAATCTAAATTTGGGGATAGGTATCATAAAAACCTACTTTTTTATTCTCATTTTCGACATATCTCCCTGTGTTTTTACTCAAATTTCGATCGGGATAGCTCATTAGATGTGTAATTAAATTCCGTATCCAACGAGTACCCATTGGACATACTTTTGACAGGCCCCGCTACCCCAAAAAGAAGAAATATCTGAAAAAATGTGATGATGACATCATCATCACATTTTTTCAGGTATTTCTTCTTTTTGGTGTAGCGGGGCCCATCAAAGCTATGTCGAGTGGGTACTCATTGGATGCAGAATTTAATTCTGCATCCAATGATCTCTCTCGATCAAAATTTGAGTAAAAACACAGGGAGATATGTCAAAAATACGAACAAAAAAGTACTTTTTTCTTTCCTTCCTCAAAAATTAATAAATATTATTTTATTATTTTAACTATTATTTTATTAATTTTCCTTAGGAGGCCCATTTTGAGTTGAAATTTCCTCTAATTCCTAACCCCTCTTCTACACCTACCTCTAATCACCCCCTTTACCTCTCTATCTCTCTCTCTCTCTCAACCCTTTACTCCTCCATTTACCTCTAACCTTTAGTTATTTGTCTCTCCCCATAATCCTTAAATCCCCTCCCCCGCTCTCTCTCACACACACAAATAGACTCACTATACTTCCCCTAAATGCAATGCATTTCTCTCTCTTCCAACCCCTAAATACACACCCCTTCTCCCTCTATATTTATCTTTCCCCCCATCCCCATTCCCCCCCCCTCTCTCCCCCAACTTCCTAACATGCCCCCTTCTCTATCTCTCTCTTACACTCCCCTATATTTCCATCCTAACCCCCCTCCAAACTTTGTCTTTCTCTCCCCTCCTCCCTTAACTCTTTGTAAAACTTTATCTCATTGTCTCTCTCCCCTAGTCATTCACTTACCCATAAACCTGACCTCTTTCATTCTCTCAAAATGCCTTAACAAACACACTCTCTTCCTCTCTCTCTCTCTCTCTCCCTCTCTCTCTCTCTCATCTACATATTCCTAATACCCACTTATCTCTCTCTCTCCCTCAATCCCGTAACAAATGCCTTATCTCCCTTTGTCTCTCAACTCGTAAGTAGCCACTCTCTCTCTCTCTCTCGCCTAGTCCTACAAATAACTACCCCATCACAATATCTATCTATTTATCCACTACCAATAATCCCCCTCCTGCTACCGCAAACAATCTCCCCACCATATCTCTCCCTAGATACCACCACCTCCCTGCCAACATCTCTCTCTCTCTCTCTCTCTCTCTCTCTCTCTCTCTCTCTCTCCTTGTCTCTCTCCCTATTCCCCCACTCTCTCTTCCTTCCTCCTCTCTCTTTCCCCCACACTCTCTCTTCCTCCCCCCTCTCTTTCCATACACAACTCCCAGCCACTGATCAGATATTCACCCTTATATATATCTTCCATACTCCTACAAAAACCCATAGCCCTATTGATCTATAACTCTTTCTCCCCATATCCCCCTACCACTTTAGACTCCCCCCTTGGATCTCTCTTTATTTCTCTCCCTCTCTCTCTATCTNCCTAGCCCTAAACCCCACCCCTCGATCTCTTCCGCTATTCCTTAACACTTCTCTCTCTCTCTCTCTCTCTCTCTCTCTCTCTCTCTCTATCTCTCTCACACACATTCACTTACCTACTCCTTTCCCCAAATCTAGCATCCCTGCTCCCTTATTATTTATCTCCCCTCTCTACCTAACCCTTAGACTAGTACAAAATGAGAAATTAATGACTAAAATCAGGCTATAAATGACTATTTTTGGGTCATCGACTAATAGTAGCTAATTTGCACTATCTTATAGCTTGACTAACTTAGTCATATTTCACTTAGTCATTCATAGATTGACTTATTAGTCATTGATTTAGTCATTGATAGTCAATTATTTAGTCATGGATTTAGTCATTCATTTAGTCACTGATTGCAACAATTAATGATCAAATATATGACTAAATAAACTACCAGATGATAACATATTAATGACTAAGATAAATACAACTAAGATACGGGAAATTAGCCACTAATAGTCGTATATATGCGAATTTAGTCATTTTTGTACTCATAAATTTATGATAGGGCATGAAGCAATCGAACCACCAACCTCCTGCCTATAATTATGCAGATGCTCTACCATTGAGCTAACACCCTTTAAGAAGTTGTTATTGCTTGACAATGATTATATTCAAACAAATTTTGCATCATTCGAGCATACAAAAAAATGATTATCAAGTTATTCAGTCTAGAATTGGGTCAACATAGTTACAGACTCAAAAACTAACAATTTTTATATACAAAGAATGTGTTTCACTTCAAACCTTGGGATTGAAAGCTTTGAAGCCAGGGCATAAGAAGATAAATGTGTTATCGCACAAAAAGTTTCTGTACAATTAGTATGTACTACAGGGTAATTATTCTTTGTAATATAGCCAACAAACTAAATTAGTGAACATACTTGACTCTTTGAACCCAAAAAATATATTAACAACAAACTAAATCACAAACATAATAGAGAATCTGATATTTGAATGACCGGAAAGAAAGAAATAATGACTCAATTATTGTCTACTGGAATCCAAAAAAGGAGTTAGTGGGACTGTTATGCACATCACTATAATCCATCTATATAGACACTGAAGACTCCAATGATATAGTGCCTAGAACATAAACACTTGTTTCCTTTTGGAGGAAGGACCTAAGAATCCAAGGCCGGCTACACTCATCCAACATACTTATATTTGAACTGAGCTTGTCTACAATCATTTGAAGCAAGTCAGTATCAACTAGCCATTGCATAGCATCATCGGTATACATATTATCATCTTCTCCAACTAGACAAATTAAAATATGCATATACACTGAAGATCATAATTAGACACATATTTTGAACCAAAATTAGAATGCCTGCTCAGATAATAAAACAAAGAAGTAAACAGTAACATTTGCCGTAGAATATGACAACATTGATATTTGTAGCAAACTAAATAAACAAGGATATTGCAACAAACTATTGAATAAATGAGTGAAAAATATCACGATAAAAAGATACATGCTAGATATAAATCTACAAACTTCATAATTATTACTATTACAACTTACCAATAACTAGTATTTATGATCAACTAATTCCTGAGAGCTATGTACAATTTTCCCTATCTGGCATATCCATTCATGTTACCAGAGAGAACATAATACCTCTGTGATGGATGTGATACCAATTAAGTCAACTAATTTATGGAATATCTCTTGGTGTTCCTAAATATATGAGAAAAGTATCATTATATGAAATCAAGCAAAGTAAAAGTCAAATAAGGTAATAAAACATTGTCATTCATAAAACAATTTATCAGTGACAATATAAAAAAACACGAAAGCGAAATATTTCAAACCGAGTGTTGCAAAGCATAAGCTAGAATATTGGCCAATCTAGAAAATGAAACATATTTTTATACAATTATGAAGGATACCAAATAAGCAATAAATTTTGTACCATTTAATTAAAACAAAAATAATTAACTGCACTAATCCCCCAAATCAAAACACACAATATGAAAAAGACACTAAATATTCAAACAATTTTGTAACAATTTTAATTGATGTATATAAATGCATAAATGTTTCTAATACTCTTCCTAATTACAAAATCTCCCCTTAAGGGTTTCCTTAAACCTTGTGGAACATGAAAATGTTTCATGGATCCTTGATTGGTTTTGGTAGTGTTAAAAAGTTTTTACATTAGTAATAAGCCAACGATAGACCATGAGTGATCAGTTTCCTCATGGAGAAGTACTGTAACTTGACTTTTTCATGTCCCCAGCATATGATTTGATTGTTTTGTAATTCCACATACACATTTATGCATTGTTCAACTCCAAGCAATGTGTTTATTAATCAATTTCTGTAACAAGTTCTCAATGTTCATTTATTTTAAGAAGATGGGTGAGAAAAATGAAAAGACATAATGCAGGAAATATTGCTGATCAATATATAGGCACTTGGGGTTAGTCCAATTCCTTTCCATCATTTACCCTACACCCTTGTCTTGACTTCTAACAATTCAAATGAGATAAGTGCCAACACGTCTATCTCAAGACCAACTTCTGAAAGGAAAACAATTTTTGCACTCAAAAATTGAAGTATAATAGAGCTGGACAATTCAAACAACTCAGGATCCTCAAGACCCCGTCAAGGAAATATCAAGTGAGAGAGTTGGAGATGAGTCTGATGATGTCAATATCTCTTGGGTTTGATGGTTGAGAGTGAGGGTGGAAAACAAGGCACCTGCTTACTTTCATAGCTCTTTGAAGCTATTAGGGTGTCCATATGTATGGAATTGGGGAAATCTAAAATCAAGGAATACTCAGACAATCCAATACCAAAGGAAAGAAACTCTGGATAGATCAATGGAAACTTTGATGGGTATGCGAGGGGATCTGATGGGCGGGAGGCACCTTTCTTTGGATATGACCGGGCCTGATCCCTCTAACACACTGAGAATAAATAGACCGATGTTTGGTTCGACAAATCCGAACTAGTCTCAATAAGATCAATCGGTCTCCTAGAGGGGGAGGCTGGGTGGAGAAGGAAGATATTCAAATTCTATATCAGCTATTATTTCATGTTTAATGATATTTTTAGTTACCATCCTCTTCCACAAAATAATTTTCAATTACGTTTGATGATCCTTATTAAATATGAATTTTAGAAAGGTATTTATTCGATTCAATATAAAGTTTGAAGGATTCCATTGGATAGACTCCTATGTTTTTGTGACTTTTGATTCAATATCCATGTTTGTGAGATTCCATCAAATAAGACTCCTGGATTGATGTTACATTTGTTTGGATAAAGTGTATTCAAGACATTATACTACATCATAGGAAAGTTTCCGACACTCTAACTACTTTAGGTATCGATATTGATTATTATGGAAAGGAATCCTTAGTATAAATAATTCTAAATGAATACCACTAACATAATTAAGAGACTGGAAAATTTGTTAGTAACATGTTCTGAAGAAATGAAGACAGGGTCCAAATCTCATATGGACCCTTATCAGTAAAGTTAGAATGAGAACCAGACTTGTCTTATGATTGAAGAACAAAAGAAACCATATTGTCTATGTACAAGAAAAAATATACCCTGAGGTCCACATTAAAACACATGAAGATAACAAAGAAATATTTTCCATTTTAAACGAGCTATTTGATAATCAATTGTTAATGTTAGGATAAGTTATAATTAGCTACAGAAAACATTAAAACACCTAAAGCATTATACTGAGAACCAAATTTTTTGATGTTTGAAGAGAAGAAGAAACGATGTTGTCTATCGTATGAGAAAATGACTACCCTCAGGGTCCAATTTAAGACTCACATAAAATACCAGAGAAACATTTTCCATTCCAAAACAAGTCTTTACTAAGCAATTGTCGATGATGGGCCATGATATAATTAATTGGATAAACCATTTCAACACCTAAACATAAAATAAACATGATCTCTACATATCTAATGCATTGTTGGTGAGTGATTGAATCAAAATAATGTGATCTAAAAACCAAGCCTATCTCTTGGATTCACTAAACTTTTTGACTGCATGAAACATAGTAGTTGAAGAGGGAACTACAAATACCGACAACAGTGTTGCCAATTTTGAACCACCAAAATATCTTGACAGTCAATTTTGGTTAGTGATACAGGAAAGAATGTGTAAAAGCAAAGACAACTAACATCAAAGAATATCTTAGAACAACAATTGCACACTGAAAAACAACAGAGGCATCTTGGAAGATTTTGTTTAATATTTTGGAAGGCCTCACAATTTGTTCAAGAGATAGAGTCCACATATATTGTAGTAAATAGAAGGCCATATTGAAGAAAATTATCTAACAAGATTCTCTGCAAAAATCAAAACAAGCTAACATCAAGGATCATTGGCAAGGAATAAGACATATTTCTATTTCATGACGGAGATAAATCTATTCAAGCTCTCAGATATGACCAAGTTGCTGAGAATATTTTCAACCCTAGATTTTGAAGCCTTCTCTTAGCTTCTTTCATAATAAAGGTAGGACACTAAGGACATTTCTGTAAAGGGAAAAAAATATATGGACAAAAAAATGAAGACATTCTTCTTAAATAGGTGAAAAAATCAAAATATATGCCAAGGGGAATGTCTCAAACAGATCACTAACATTAACATGGAAAAAAATTCAATCAAGAGGTTCAACTTTGGCAAGAAAAAAGTATAAATAAATTTAATTAAACTCACCAAGTACAATAATTTTTGGTTACTAAAATCCTACAGGTAGAGTCATAGAGTATTTTTGATTGGTCCTCTTCCAGGGATTGGTTTATAGGATTGATAGATTGCAATGGAAATTGTTGTAAAATAACGTACAATTATTGAGAGCAGAGCAGATCTATTTGGAAATGTATGGCTTTGTAAGAAGGAACTTGGAGCTTCTGGTTACTGTAATGTATATGTCCATTGTTTTATGGATGACTTAGTAAAATTTACTCCATGCTTCCTATGCTTAGGAATATATTTCACATCAGCCAACCTTGCCGCAAAGTCGTATATTATTACCTTCCTTATTTCGATAAGGAACAAAGTATTGTGATTGTGTGTAATGTCCCGGACTCAAGTGGATTATAAAATTATTGTGGTTTGGTTGCTAATTTTGGTTGAGTGCTTTTTTCAAATGGTTTACATTACATTGATTTATAACTTCTTAGGAAATGCGTTCATCCCAGTTGCACATTAAATAGGAAGAAAATCATATGATACAGATGGATATACAAAGCATGCAATGTTTGTTGCCAATATATTTAGATATTTTTATATGATGAAGATGTAGCATTAAATTACCAGACCCTATTATCAACCGTTGAAGGATGCTACAAATGCATTTGATTTAGGTTCAAAGCCACTAGATTTAATGAATTTAGGAATTGAATTTCATAAGAAAATATCACTCAATGCCATCGATCTAGACTAGATGGCTCACTCAATGCCATTCACAATTATGAAGTCCAGTAACAAAAAACAATCTCTCAATCTGAAATTTTTACCCAATGCATAATAATTATTTGATTCATACAAATACTAGAACCATTCCATCATCAAAATAGATTCATTCACATACACAATATGGAATGAAATCTAATTTCATAAAAAATTGATTTGTACACACACAAGTAGAAGAACTATGACCAAAACACAATTATGGTTACCTTAGTTTGACCTTTGACCTGATTATAATAATTTTTACCACTTCTCATATTTTGGGCACATTTATGTATGTCTTCTAGTATTGCTTGTATACTGGAAGTAGAAGGGACTTGTTACAGAGAGTTGGATCATGGTTGAAGGACATTAGTTGGATCTATATCAGTCATGTGGTTTTCTGGCTTCTTGTTAATCCATTGAAGGACATTAGATGATTTGACCAAAGGAGAGTTGAGGCGAACCTTACCATGAATAGTACCTCAAAAATAAATTTTTAGTCCTCCTTGGCTAACAGGAGATGAGGAAGGGGTACCAGAGTTATGATAAATCCATCATATCTCTTCTTGACAAATCCATCTTTGTCCAATGAGTGTTGATAAATCCTTGTTTAGTGAACATCTAGAACCTTCATCCTCTAGGTTAAAATTAAATTACCGAGTCTCATTCTATAGATATAAACTCTATTTAGCAGAGAATATTCACAAAAAACCTTAAATCATAAACACTAGAAAAAATAAAAACTCATGCAAAGCGGTATGTAATAAAATTCTAAAAAAACTTATAAATCACTAAAAATCAAAGAACTATGACAAAATTAGGTAAAAGTTAGATTTGTTGCAAATAAATCTATAAAATTTGGAACCAAAATCAAACCAATGATCAAATGAAACCACTAATGATTCTTAATAAACTAATTCCCATGAATAAATGAGCTTTTCCTCTGCTACAGTATATCTCACTTCCAATGTTGAGTAAAGGGTTTGAGGTTTTCTAGGTTCTTCAGCTCACAGAGAGATACCAGAATTATGATGTCGAGTAAAGAGTTTGAGGTTTTCTAGGTATTACTACTAATGGAGGGATGGTAATTTCAATGCCAAATGAGTAAAATGTTTGAGGTTTCTTAGGTTATGAAAATAAGGGAGGCACGATAATTACAGGGTTGTACCAAATTCCAATTCATTGTTTGGTAAAAAACACAAAATGAAATGAAAAGTTATCAATTCATAGTAAACCAAGAAACTTACTTGGGATTTTGTAAGGGAAGAAGGTGATGTTGACTCTAGAGCTACAAAATTCATGGCATGCCTCTTCAAGAGCCTCTAGGTTCTCTCCAATGTTGTTTTATCCATGGATGTGATGGCAATTAAATACCGAAATTATAAACCCTCAACAATGGTGAATATCCATCACAATCTCCTCAACCGGTATCAAAGGAGGCCTAATAAATGACAAAAAATGCCACCCAATTCACACTACTTTCCCCTCATAACCCACCAAACCATCCTCGCCTCCAACCAACACAAATTATTTGGCACCAATAGTATGTTTGGACAAGTTATTTGGTGCCAACGGTTTGTTTGTGTAGTCATTGACAGAATCAGAATTAGAAGATGAAATCTCCATGGGTTCAAGAGAATCGTCCATCGGCCATGAATGCCATCAAACAGAGGTGGGTCGAGAGCTATTAGATCAGCAACTACATTTTCATATAGAATTTGTGTTTTAGTTATATACTTTTCATGTATGTGTTTTATTTTTATTATTTTATTATTATATAAATTATGCTAAATTGTTATATATTATATTTTTTTTAATAATTATTATGTAACTTGTTTAGTTTTATAAATTAGGATTAATCTAAAATTTAATTTTATTTGTGTTTTATATAAATATAATATGTGTTTTATTATTATATAATATTAGTTTTAACAGTATTTTTTGTTATATTATAAGTATATATAATGAACTTGGATCGAGGACGTTGGCCAAGAAGATTTGTGCACAATGTGAATCAGGTGGGTGGTGATGTCAGATGCAAAATTTACCTGGCCACTAATGCATAAAGGACATTTAACTTGATAGTGATAAGAAGAGGTCATCACTACATTATACATATCATATTCTATGAGGTCAGGCCTGTAAGAGGTCAAGGAATCAAAATATTTACCTGAAACTCCAAGATGGGGTTGGGCCTCTACCTTTTGCATATGGATATGAGACTCTTTCTGGGTCATCACCCCAGTTTAATTATAATTGAGTGTTATCACTCAGAATATACCTAAGTTGTGGAAGGTAAAATATCAAGGTAACAACATAACCACTTTAAGAATGAAAGTTGGATTATTTACTTTTAGAGAGGGATCTCTCACTGATTGTTATTAACAAGGACAAATTTATAAATGAAATAAAAAGATTCATAATTTTTTGTGGTTGAAAAAAGGCAAGCATACACTAGGCTATGGAGTCACAATTTTCTTTTCAATCATAGAACAATTTGCATGAAAATATTCTGCAAAGGAAAGATAATACTTCGGTCATGGTAAAAATGTTATTGGTCTAGTGATAAAGAAGAAAGAACGACAGTCCATTAACACAGAGCACCAAGAAGATGAATTATGCATTAAATTTAGTTGAAAATATTCGTGGATGTATAAAACAATAGACAAAGCATAAACATGTATGAATTCTGAAACTATTACACACTTATTCCGGATATGAAAGAACACACAATGGAAAGTTTAACAGGAAAAGCATGCACATAAGAAGGTAAATAACAAACTATAAATCTAAAGTACATATGAATCTTTGAAACAAAAGGCCAGCATTCGAATCTGTAGTTTTATTAAAGATAGGTCAATAAGTACATAACAAAAAGTCTCTCATGTTCCAACCCTTGTTTCATAAAGTGTAGAAGTACTTATACATTGCTCCATCAGCTGAAATATAACTAACTGCTAAAAATAACTCAAACTAATTTTACATGTGTCACTTGACACTTCTTAACTAATAATTGCTTCAAAAGACGGACTAAATAACTAATAACCGATTTTCAACTTTAAACTCTCCACGATCTTCATATCTTCATTGGCACAACCTGGATTTGTTTTTCTCGAAATGTTCAATGATCTTCCATTGATTGACAGTTGAAAAATCTATATTGGTAATTTATTTCTCCAACACTCTGAGATGTACATTCTATACATAAGAATAATCAACCAATTTACCACATGTATCTTTGAACAAGGGATTAAACAATTCAATGTTTCAAAATACCCAACCAATGTTTCAACCACTTTTTTTTGAGACAAAGACTGATGCATGTCATCAAACTTCCTGTGATGTAGTCTGCAACTAATCAACTTGTCATTATATTCCTTTTGAGACCACATTCCTCCTTTCTCTTCCCAAAAGAAAGGAAGTCATCTTTTGAACAAGGGATTAAACAGTTCAATGAATTCCTTAATTCAGTGATTCATAATATCCATTTTAGCTTGAACTGTAATCAAATGTTGATATTTGTTCACCAGTTTTCTTTCCCATGTAATGGTTGAGATCCTATCTAAAATGTTTGTCTTTCTTATGTCTTCTTCTGTCAAATAGTTTAGAACACTGATTTCATTTTGAGTTGTGTCTCTGGATTTTTTATTCAAGACTTGTTTCACTACCAAGACACTTTGTTTAGCTTCTTGAGTCATAATATGCTTGTCTAAAATGTAATCTAAATAAGGCTTGAGTTTAGTTGCTTATGTTATAAGCACATCCCGGATGATATGCTTAGCTCCCTGTAAGGATTACTGTCATGTTACCTAATTTATTAAGTTATCATTTTTAGTTAGTATCTCCTGACATTTGGCCTCCCATGCTTTAGATTTGGCTTCCCAAGTTTTCCTCTCATGTTCTCTCTGCACTGCCAGGTTCTTGAAGTTTTTATTTTGAATCCTTAGTCCAATTAGCTCTAAATATTTTATGCTTACCTGTGACATGGCTTGAACTATAGACTGCTCACTGGATTGAGTTGTAGTGGGAATAATCCTACTCTCAAGTTCCTTCTCCTTATCTTGTAATTTATTTTCCATCTCCTCAAAATTTTATTTTATATTCTTTTAACTTTCTATTACCAAGGCAATGTATTTCTTCCATTATTTTTCTTTGTTAACAAATTTTAATAGTTTAGCTTTGAAACCAGTCATCTCATTATTCGATCTTTCTTTCTCTTCTTCTATCTGAGCTAATTCAGGTCCTTGTATCAATTGTGTAGAAGGCATTTTAAGCTTATTTTTCAACAAATAGATGTATTTTTATTTCCCATTTGGAAACTCCTAGATCTCGGCTCCCTTGTCATTTTGGATTTCAATAGCCAGTGGATCTATTTGGGACTATTTTTTGTTTGTTTGGTGAGCTCTATTCTCCACCTTTTATTGTCTTAACTAATTTTCCATTTTACTTTTGAGGGTATGAAACTTTTATAATCTCAGAGTGGCCTTCAATAAATCAGTAAACAAAATATACATTTCTTCCAGTGCAAATGGATCATGTATGGTATAGGTATATCCTCCAAATTTATATTCATTTCCGCAACTCTGTTCTAGGTTTCCAAGGATAAGTTCATAGTATCTTGAGAATAATATCTAACTGAAACCAATTATACATATTGATTATAAATCTTTCTCACTTTTGAATACAACTTCAAAGTTTCCTTTGAAGTTATGTCTTTGGTTTCTTTGTATCTTTCCATCAACTATGTTTTTCTTTTGGACTAAGAAGTGGATTCAGCTGGTGTATTTGCAAATGCATACTCCTTTACCTCAAAATAAGGGACTATTACTTCCATCTTATTTTTTCCTTTGTATTCATTTGTAAACTAGAAAATTTGTCCTTTTTATTTAGTCTTCTGCTTTTTAGGAGTTCTATCAGTGTCTTGTCTTTAGTGTCCATTGCATCCAAAAAATATCGCTTGTTACTTCTTTCTGAATGACTAGCCAATGGGGTAATGTTCTCAGCTGCTGAAATAAATTTATAAATATCAGTAATCAATGAGACAACCTTTCTTATATGATAATTTGAATCCTCCTTCATGTTAACATATTTTGGGGCTTATTTTGGATACTCAGGCCAATTGGCAACATTTTCCAATCCAATAATCTCTTCATTCTTAAAAGTATTTATTTGTATAGATTTTCTTATGTTTGGTATAACATGACGAGGATCATAGGTAATTACTTGTTCTATTACAAATCCCATTTCTCTAACTAAACTCTCAATCATTGGTAAATCCACTTTATTTTTTACGGTAAATGGCCCTACAGACCATAGATACTTGATTTCTGTAGACTTCTTGAAGTTTAAAAAAAATTATGTCTCTACTATCAACTTCTGTCTGATGAATTCCATGGAGAACACTCTAGTATTTAGGAAAGATGGAAACATATAAGGTGCATGCAAAAAAACATACAATCTGATCACTGTTCCATTCTCAAACAAAAACCAATCAACTATCCTCTTCTTTGTAGAAATCTACAAAATAGTTCTCATCTTTGGAAGCACCCTGGGAAACTTCTTTGAAAAAAAAGTAGTATAAACCCCTGATATGAGGAAGTTCATAAATTTGGTATAATATCTGTTCATTTCTTCAGTCAATACCATTTCCCGTAGCTGCAAATTCTCCTTATTGAAAGAAAGAAACATCTTCAACAGATAAGATTGAAATATGAATGTTTTGTTTTTGTGGAAGTTCATTAACTAAGAATGATAATTCTTAGCTAAGAACTCATCACACTTAAGGAATGAAACTTGCACTGAATGACTTGACCCATCTCACTCAATTGGACAAGTACTCAAGATAAATAGTAAACTCATTAGGGGCTCAGTAGTGTACTTATCCATTTTTATACCTAAATACTGACATAGTAGGGTTTCCATGCACTGGGTTTATTTACTGAAAAGGGAAGCATCAACTGGAAATGGCTGGTTTAATAACTTGACATCTGGCTTGAAACACTTCTTGAAAAAATCCTGCTTCTTCTCTATTGTGGACTCTCTAAAGCATTGGACTATAAATTATTCATTGTAATTCTTGGCTTTCAGGGTAAATTCATCAGGGACTAATAGGGTTTTCCTAGAGACCAAGGAATTAGCAGGATACAAGATTATGGAACTAGTAATTTTGATTATCACCCTCTTATAAAGAGAATAATTATCAACACGCCACGCAATGAACTATGGACAATTAATGGTTTGGTCGGTAGTAAAAAACTGAAAGTAGGGCTCGTAAATATTATGAATGTTAGTTCCTTGGTATTTAAGAAGTTTCAATTTCTGCTTAATAGCATCAATGGGCCCATTTAATAGAATAGTATCAAAAACATCAATGTCTCTATCTTCAAAAAATTATTCTACCCTAAGATATTCTATGTTATGAGCTTCTACACTTTCCCCTTGGGACATTTTATATTTTTTTAGAAGGAACAAGGGACTACTAATGTATTTCCAATTAAACCAAGGATGACGTATAATTGGTTTCTTCTACATTGTTTTGTCCTTCATTTTCTAATGCAAGAGAATAAAATAATGCTCAAAATTCATGTGCACAATATTTTATAACTTTTTGTACTCTTATCCATCTTGCATAATTTTCACTTGAAACAATCCTCAACCTTCTTGTTAGAATAATCAACTCATAGTTAGCTACCTTAGAAATTAATTAATTCATTTTTGTCTTTTTTTCATAGTTTCCTATATTCCACTCTATGCAAGTTGTCTTCCACATGTCTTAGAAGTCAAACTTGCTAAAAATGAGCCATGGAGCACCTGGGAAACCTCCTAGAAACCATATTTAGCATGTCTTCTTTATTACAGATCCTCCCTAGTGCATATCTACTTTTTCTGCTAAGTTTCCTTCTTTATTGAGATTTATGGCAAAAGGGAAAGTAAGACTAGGTGTAGTTGACTTGTTTTTTTCCCTCATCATCCTCCATCCTTTTCTCCTAATAAAAGCATGTATGATTTTCATTTCCATCCCTTAGTATCTTTCCTATTTTACTTTTCCAATTCGTGAGCCTCTAAGTGGATTTGGAAACTGCTTTATTCACCTATGGGGGATTTGACTAGATGTAGTAAGCCTAATTTTTGACTATTTCGAATGGAATTATTATGCATTCAAATATATCATGTAATTATATATTGAAGTAGCCTATTACTTCACAAGGTTGGCTATTGTACACTTATTCAATATAGATTAGTGTTATGCTCCATTTTCAATGTCCTTTGTTTGTAATTTTGCATGTTTAATTAGCAATTTTGTGAGTGCAATTGTTCTATCACTTGGTTTCAATTTCCACATGGTATCTGAGCCTTTGTAGATTGATTTCTCTCCTTCCATATTGCTATTTCAGTTTCAACATCTTGACTAGGATCACATTCTGTTGGTTGAAGGGCACAATTCTGAGCTATGGATCAATCTTAGCAGATCATCTCGACTCCATTTAATTTATTTGAATGTAAAGCAGAGATGGAGATACTATTGAGAGTGAAATGTCTCTATAGGTGACTACGACAACTAAGGCAGATCCCAATGCAGATGCAGAGAAAATTAAATGGCACAATAGGAGGGATGAGGCCTATGGTCTTTTGTGTCTGAGCATATCAAGGGACCTCCTCTTCCATCTTGATGGATTGACATAACCTAATGAAGTATGGGAGAATATTGTAGAGATTTTTGGTAAGACTGATGAGATGAGAGGACATCAAATCAACAATGAATTGATCTCTTTGAGTCCCAGCAGCTTTGAATCCTTGGAACTCTACTTTTCCAAGTTTAAAGCCCTTGTTTTCCAGCTAAAATAGTGTGGAATTGAAAAGAAGGAAGAGAAACTAGTTTTGGACATACTCTTGAAGCTTGTCCCTGACTATTCAGTGTTTGTTTCTACCTTCCATGCCACCAAGTTGATATCTCGAGCCTGGAAGATTCCTAAGCTTGCAGAGTTCATGGAATCCCTCACACAAGAACAAGATAAACTGGTCATGTTGGGCACCATCAAACCTTCCAAAGAACAAGCCTAGGTTTCTGGAGATTCGAGGGTGGATTCAAAAGGAAAGAAGAAATCTAAGAATCCACCTAAGCAAAAGAGAGACAAGAACAAGTATTAAGAGGAGCCTCGAGGCTCCAAGAAGAACTTCCAGAAGAAGAAGAACAAAGGAGAAATGAGCAAGTGTGCATACTGCAGTAAGGGCTATCATCCTAAAAGATCCTACATGAAGAAGAAAATTAACATGTTGAACCAAATCCTGGAGAAGAATAATATCTCCCTTCTTGATTTCTCAAAGAAGAGGGAAGGAGGATAATATTCAGAGGACAGATAGAGAGTACATGCTTTGGTTGCTGGCACATCAAGCTCACCTAGCTTCATCATAGATTCTAGAGCTTCAAGACATATGATTTCAACCAAGTAGGCATTATCCTCTCTTGACATGTCGAAAGGTCCACCAATAGTGCTGGGAGATGAATCTCTCACTAATAGTTTGGGGAAACGAAGGATTGATCTTGACCATGGTAAGTTCAGTAGTGTATCGTATGTTCTAGGTCTTGCCTCTAACCTCTTGTCAGTGTATCAGATGACTAACATAGGGTCTCCAAAGAAGGTCATATTCTCACCTGATTATGTTGATACCATAGAGATATTGAATGGTAAATTCATTTCAAAAGGAGTTGTAGATCACACTTTGAAGGTATACATGTTTTCACATTTTCTACCCTACTCAAACCCCTCTGCTCTTCTGATTCATGCTAATGAGGCAAGCAATCTTTGGCATGAAATATTTGGCCATCTTAAATATAAGTATATTTTTTATATAAGTGAAAAATAAATGGTCATAGGGTTACCAAAGATTAAGTTTTCCAAGGGAGTCTGTCAAGGTTGTATCCTAGGAAAACACCTAGAGAATAAATTTGAGAGAGTTAGTCATGAGAGAACCTATGCACCTCTTGAGTTGATACACAGTGATGTTGCTGGTCCATTTACTCATATGTCAATGAGTCAAGCCAAATATTCATTGACCTTCATATATGACTTTTCCAGGTATTTTTGGGTTTACTTCCTGAAGCATAAGTCTGAAGTTTTTTACCTCTTCAAAGTCCTTAAGGCCTTGGTTGAAAACTAGTATGGGAGGAGACTCAAGATCCTCATATCTGAAAATGGTGGTGATTATTTCAAGTATTAGTTCATTCAATATTGTAAAGATGCAGGTATTTAGATGCATCATTCAATCCCTTACACACCACAACAAAATGGTGTTGCTGAGAGAAAGAACAAATCACTGAAGGAGATGGCAACCTGTATGATGGAGGCTAAGACTTTGCCACCAAAGTTTTGGGATGAGGATATAAACTATGCATCCTATATCTATAATAGGTTGCCTTATAAATATCTTGATGGTATGACTCCTTTCGAAGGTTGGAGTGGGCACAAGCCAGATGTGACCCATTTCAGGATTTTTGGCTGAAAGGCTTGGGCTAGAATTTCAACTGAAAAGAGAAAGGCTTTGCAGCCCCAAAGCCAAGAGTGCATATTTTTTTGGTATTCTGAAGATTCAAAAGGGTACAAGCTGATCGAATTGAGAACAAACAAATCTTTCATTGAAAGGAGTGTTCAGTTCCAAGAATATCCTTTAGTAGCAGTTGAAGTTGGAGAGTCTTCTTCACCACCAGAACCATTGAATGTAAGTAAAGAGACAAATGAATTTGATGAATTTGATATGTATGATAATGATGATTTAATTGAATATCCTGATAGTCCTCCAAGACCAAAATGGGCAGCAAATACCATTCATGCAGATGGGGAACTAGCTGGAAATCCTAGTGATCCTAGGAGGACTAGATCTCAATTGGAGAGTGCCCTGTGTATGAAAGACCCTTTGTTTGTAGAGAAGTTCTATATGATGGTTGAATCAGACCCATAGACATATGAATATGTAGCACATGATCCAATATGGAAAACATCCATGAAAGAATAATTCAGCTCACTCCAAAAGAACAACACTTGGGAACTGGTTTATCTTTCCCCAAGGAGGGAGCTAGTTCAATGTAAGTGGGTTTTCAAAAATAATTTTGCTTCTGATGGTTCACCTTTCAAATATAAGGCCATATTGGTAGACAAGGACTACTGACAGGTACATGGTATTTACTGCAATGAAACCTTTGCATCAGTGGTAAAGATGGACTCCATAAGGCTAGCCTTAGCCATAGCAGCTTCGAAGCAGTGGGAGGTACATCACATAGATGTGAAGTGTGCTTTCCTAAATGGATATCTCACTGAAGAGGTTTACATGTAGAAACCCCAAGGGTTTTTTACTAATCCATATTTTATGTGCAGGCTAATGAAATCATTGTATGGCCTTAAGCAAACCCCTAGGGCTTGGCATGCCAAGATTAATGGATTTTTGCTGTCATTGAGTTTTGTTCGATGCAAGTCTGATCATAATGTTTATTTGAAACTGATTCATGGTTCTTTGATGATTATTGTATTGTATGTGGATAACCTTCTGATTACAGGAAGTTCAAAGAAAGAGATTTCCTCCTTGAAGGATGCAATGAACCATGCATTTTCTATGACTGATTTGGGGTTGTTGAGCCAATTCTTGGGTCCTGAAATTGCTCAATCCCAACATGGAATAAAAGTACATCAGTCCAAGTATGCTTTAGATTTTCTAAAAAAGTTCAACATGAAATATTGCAAGACAAGCAAGACTCCCTTCCTTTCAGGAGTTAAGCTTGAAGAAGCCGGTTCTTCTCTTATGGTAAATAATACACTACATAGGCAATTGATTAGGTTTTTTATTTACCTTACACAAAATCGACTTGATATTTCTCATGCAGTAAGTGTGGCTTCAAGATACATGGATTAGCCTCATGAGATCCATTGGAGAGAAGCCAAAAGGATCCTTAACTTTGTTCAGGGAACAATAACTCATGGGATCTTCTAGAAAAGTAAATCTGATCTTGATTTGATTGGGTTTACTGATAGTGATTGGGCAGGTGACAACACAGATCAAAAGTCAACATCAGGATATGTGTTCATGCTTTCTGAAGGACCAGTCATTTGGTTAGGCAAGAACTAGAGTTCCATAGCACTCTCATCTATAGAAGCAGAGTACAGAGGAGTTGTAAATGGAGCAACATAATGTTTATTGTTGCAGGGGATACTTGGTGAGTGTGGCTTCAAATCAGAGTTTTCAACTATTATCTATTGTGATAATTAGAGAACCATTTGAATCTATGATGATCTAGTTTAGAGACAAAGAACCAAACACATTGAAATCCATATGCACTACATCAGACAGCTTGTGCATGATGGCACCATTCATCTACTCTTCTATGCATCTTCAAAACAAGTAGCAGACATATTCACCAATTTTTTTGTGAGAAGAAATTCAGCAATCTCAAATCACTACTGGGGATCACTAATCATGCTATGAAGCATTATTGATGATACAATTTTTAAATTTTGTTTTACTGTCCATGTTTAAGGGAGGATTTTCCCACTAGGTTTTTGCCTCTTTCCTTGGTTAAATGGACATGCAATATGTAAAGGGTGACTAAGCCTTGTTGCTAGGCCCTATAGTTTTCTAATATTTACTCATAAATTCGGGCTTAAGGGGGTTTTTTAGAATAATCAACCCATAGTTAGCTACCTTAGACATTAATTAATCCATTTATGTCTTATTTGCCTAGTTTCCTATATTCCACTATATGCAAGTTGTCTTCCACATGTCATAGAAGTCAAAATTGCTAAAAATGAGTCATGGAGAGCTTGTAAAACCTCATGGAAACCATATTTAGCATGCCTGCTTTATTCCAGATCCTCCCTAGCGCATATCTACTTTTTCTGCTAAGTTGCCTGCTTTATTGAGATTTATGGCAAAAGGGAAAGTAAGACTAGGTGTAGTTGACTTGTTTTTTTCCCTCATCATCCTCCATCCTTTTATCCTAATTAAAGCATGTATGAGTTGTCTTTCCATCCCTTATTAGCTTTCCTACTTGACTTTGCCAATTCGTGAGCCTCTAAGTGGATTTGGAAACTGCTTTATGCACCTATGGGGGATTTGACTAGATTTAGTAAGCCTGCTTTTTGACTATTTCGAATGGCATCCTTATGGATTCTAATATATCATGTAATTATATATTTCAGCAGCCTATTACTTCACAAGGTTGGCTATTGTACACTTATTCAATACAGATTAGTGTTATGCTCCAATTTCAGTCTCCTTTGTTTGTAATTTTGCATGTTTGATTAGAAATATTGTGAGTGCAATTGTTCTATCACTTGGGTTCAATTTACACACTTCTATCCAACCTGATCAATCCTATGTCATCGATCCTTTTCCCAACTTAATTCATAGTTTCCCTCCAATATGAAATTACTTCCCTTATTCTTCCTACAACTCACCATATGCAATCAAATTGTGACCATGGATATGACTACGACCTTCTCTAAGCCATTGATCTTCTTTGGTTTTAACCAATTTCTAAAATTTATCTTTAAACTCAGAGTGAGCAAGTGTTCCATCTAAAATTTTCTGAACCTTAGATATTCCCTGGATGAAATCTGCACCATTAACTCTATCCACCCTTTATTTCAATTTCATAGCCATAATATTTTATTTATCCTCACATATTTAGACTGTGAAATAAACCTTAGCCATATATCTTGATCTATGAGAAATATCAACCATACCATGATGTGGCCCCTACCCTATTTTGTAATCCTTCATCCCACTAATCAACGTGGACCATAGATCAACTCTTTCTGTCAATATCTCTACCATATCAACTCAAATTTCACAATACTTCACAATTTATTTCTTCTCACACGTTTTCTCAACAAAATGTTCCTCCTTCGTTGATCTGCATTACCTGTTCATCTGACTATTGAACCTTCTCATCATTTAGTCTTGTTTTTCCAATGTTAAGGTTCTCTTAAACCGTGCATCTTTCCTTGGAAAAATATTGTACAACCATTGATTTCCTCTATTATGCATCTACACCATTAACTCTTACCACCCAATAACCTAGAGCATTTTTTCTCATTCATACACATTTGCAAGGTTAGAACTATAAATTCTTCAATTATTTTACATTTCCCACCTAGAAATTCCCCTTCAAACAACTGTAGTATCTTATTAACATTCTTCAAGATACTATAATAATGAAATTGACAAACCTTATCTCTCCTTTCACTGATATAATCCCTTGTCAACCACTTAGCCCAAAAATAGTGCTAACGGTTGGCTCCACTATGGATGCTATTCTCCCTTCAAGGTAGAAAAGAACCCCATAGACCAGGTGCAAAATCCATTGGGTTGTTTCCAACCATTTCACATATATTTTTTTTCAAGAAAAATGAATAATTAGAAGAAACATGGCTACCTGTCCATATCTTAGGGACTTCTCCACTGGATTTAAATCCTTTGTCTCACAATCTCTACTATTTGAAAAGTAAAGAAATATATGCAACTATGATACAAAAATTACCTCCTCTCCTAAGGACAAGTAATGTTTGAGAAACCTTCCATTGAATGGACCTCCTTTCAGCCAAGAGCCATCATAATGCTATAGAATAAAATAATTCTCACCTCTATAAGCTGCAATAATATAAGTAACTACCCACATGTGATCAAATTTACTATGTTTATCTTCTCTATGAGAATCCCACTTTAAAACTGAATCATTTCTCTTGAATTGTTCTTCTTTGACCTTCCTGTCAAAAGTGTTCTTCATTTTCTCTTGATGTATCTGCACTTTATCATAATCTTTGTCTCTTAACGCATTCAATTCTATGGTTTGATTTATTCTTCTTTTCACATGATTTGGTTCATCTTATTGTTCTTGCAATAGTTTCATGACTGGTACCCCCAAAGATGTTGGAAAAATTACGTCAGCTCCATATACTAATTGTAATGGTGACATCCCAATTTCTCTCTTTGTGTTGATTCTGTCAACCCACAAAGCATATTTCAGCTTTGTATTCCAAGCTCTTTTGTTATCCTCCAACAACTTCTTAATACTTCTCACCAATATTTTTTTTCAAGATTCAGCCAGTCCATTACCCTGTGGATAGTATGTAGTAGAATGATTAAAGACTAATATGATACTTGTGACAAAAAATTATCATTTTTTTAGACTTAAAAGTAGGTGCATTGTCTGTCACAATCCTTTTGGGACAACCAAATATAGACAAAATATTATCTTCCATAAAATCCATAATCACTGCATCTATGGCCCTTCTTGTAGGTATTGCTTCAATCCACTTTCTCAAATAGTTTTTTTCTATTAAGATCCATCTATGCTGTACTGAATAATTTGTATTTATTTCCCCAATAAAATTTAGTCCCCACTACTGAAAAGGTACTTCTACTTATATTGGATTGAGAGGGAGTGGAACCAATTTCCTCTTACCATCAAAGATCTGGAATTGGTGACATGCAGTAGTCTCCTTGTAAACATATAAAAACATTGAAGGCCAGTAAAAAACATCTCTCAAAATATTGTTTGTTGTCACCTTCCATGAATGATGCCACCCACAATATCCTTTGTGAAATTACTTCATAGTCTACTTAGCTTCATTCTCCAAAAGGAAATTGAGAAAAAAACCACCAGGATCCTTCGAATAGAGGTATTGATTCAGAATACAAAACTTCGCAGCCTTCAACTTCATAGATATTTCCCTTGTTTTTCTTAACCCTACAGGAGCTTGTATATTTTCCAAAACATAAATAATATCATAATACCATGGAGAAATAGAAAATTCAAACAATACCTATACTGTCGTGTCAAGCTGATTTGAATGGTTAGATATAAAAAATTAATCTGTAAGGATTCACAATTTGAATCTGTCATCATATTTGCAAGTCCTTTTCCTTTAATCATCTTAGTGGGATTAATTTCAATGTCATACTCTAGTAACACAACAATCCATTTTTCTCTTTTTCCCTCTGGATATGGCTGTGTGATAATTCTCTTCACCACATTACTAGGAACATAAGAAATGATATGTGAATGAAGAACATAAACTCTAAAATATTTCAAAGACTTTACCATAGCATATGCCTACTTTTCGATAAAATCATATTTTAATTCACCATCCCTTAAAACCTTGCAGAAGAAACTTATGGGTTGTTCAACATTCTAATCATTCTTTTGCAACAAAACTCCAGCAATAGTATGTTTTTAAGCATAATAAAAGATGAGGAAATGCTTACTAAAATATGGGTTTACCAAAAATAGGGATTTTGTGATAACCTGCTTAATTTCTCTAGAAGACTTCGTTGCATCTACTGTCCACTTTATCTCGTTGTCCTTTTTCAGCATATTAGTGATATTCATTAATATTTCAGCGAAATTGGGGATAAACCTCCTCAAAAATCTTACATGTCCAATAAATTATTTTACCTCCTTTTACTCCTTGGTTCCTCAACGTTCAAAATGGCACTGAATCTGTTTGGATATGAGACTTTGTTTAGATTTTTGAAATCTACGCAAATCCTAATTTCACTGTTCTTCTTTATGACAGGCATCAAATTCACAACCCATTTGGAAAATATCAAAGTCACTATGATCTTAGCATTGAATAATTTTTTAATTTCTTTTTCGAGAACATGTAGTAGCATTGCATTAACTCTTCTCAATTTCTGTTTGAAAGTTTTTTCAGCAGGTTTTATAGGAATTTTATGTTGTATTATAGAAGTATCATACTCCTTGAGATCCTCATAACTCCAGGAAAATACATCAATGTATTTTTCCGTCAGATTAGTGTATCCTCCTTTTTCTTTAACAGGCGGATTCTTGGACAATTTTAGAATCCATGGAGCTTCTTTAGACCCTATGATTTTTTCTTCTACAGCATTATCAATAGGCTTCAAATTTGGATATTTTGCAACATCGTTCTGGTAAAAAATATTCTCTAAGGGAATCATTCCTCTTGGGATAAAATTGGATTTTAATTGAGTCACATCTTTTCCCCCCAGTTTTTTTCAACTTCTTGTTTTCAATGGTTTCTTCTTCATTCTCTTCAACATATTGAAAGTTCTCAAAATTATCATTTTTATTGTCACTTTGAGTATTTACAGATACACCACACATCTCTAAAAATATTTTTATATGCATATCATCCTTAAATACTTGCTAGTATTTGGAGTTTTCTGTTATGGATGGTCTATTTACAATATCAACTTTATACTTTATTTGGCCACCAGTGGGAGTTTTAAATTTGTCAGTAGAAACTTCCAAAGAGTCAGAACTGGGATTACTCTAATCTTGTGATCTGTAAAATAGTTACCAAACATATCCCATACATCAATCCTATAAGCCCTCATCTTGGGATGTTTGGTCTAATATTTTTCATTCACCTAGTTTATTACAAGTTCTAAATCTCTAGAAACTTGTACCCTCTTTGATCCCAAATATTTTAAAGCATTCAATCCTAGTAATAAAGCTTCATACTGTGCCACATTATTGGTACACTCAAAAGTGAACTTATATGACAAAGATTTAAAATCCCTAATAGGAGAAATAGTATATACACCGCACCAACACAAATTTTGGACACATATCCATCAAAATACATGGTCCAAAATCCTTCTTCTTTCTTTTTTTCTCCAAATTCTCTTATCTTTTTGCATACTCTTCATTTTCTTTAGATTCAATTTGTGCAGAAATTTTAGAATCACAAGGAGAACCAACATTAAAGAAAATGGAATATCATAAGTCTGTATCAACAACATGTATATGATAATTATCTTACTTTTCTTTACTTCTAACAACAAAATCTTATCTCTTCTCACTTTATAATATTGTGTTCCCACCAACCACAGGAATAGTAGCATGAGACATATCCATTTGCAAACTTTCATTCAATTTAGAAGTACAAGATCTTGACAACAATACACAAAATTTAGGAGGAATTTATACTACAACAATATCCATTACCACAGTCTTGGGTGACATTTTTTTCAAAGTTTTTACCATATCCTTCATCAACCCAAGACACTTCACCCTCCTAGAATCAAAGAAATACAAATCTTTATATGGTCTAGTAACTTCCAGTCCCATACTTTCAACTACCCCGTTAGGGATTAAATTATGAGATGCACCATAATATAACATAGCATTGCACACAATAATTTCATGAACATTTAAGCTTAAATAGAAAGGAGGGACTTCATCATTATCCATATCTTCAATTTTTTACCCAAAGACTATGGTAGGAGCATCATCTGTCACTTCGAGGATATCTAGTTGAAATTCTCCTTGACTCCTAACCATATCTATTATTGTATTTATGTATTCCTTGTTCTTCAGCAATTAATTGAAAGGAATGGAAATCTTTAGCTTTGAAAGTTTTGTTTGCAAATTAAAATTTGAAGCAACTTTTTCTACATCTACTAGTGCTATTTCTTTCACTTCTTTTATTTTTCTATTCTATTTTCTGAATCTTTATACACAATAGGTTCTTTTTTGTTTTTCATTTTTATTTTCTATATTATGTTGACTACTAGAAGGTTTATTTGAATTGAACCTTCCTTTATTTACAGTAACATCTCTATTTATCAATTTAATCTTTCTCTCTACATAATCTATAGCATGTAAATATCCTCTTTGGTACTATTTTGATTCCTCCTCAAAATCATTATTATCATCCTCCTGAGAAAACATGTTATGCTCTTCCTTGGTAGGGTATATTTCATAATCTAAGTCACCAAAATGGTGAATTTGATCTTCAATAGGATCAACCTCTTCTTCAACTATAACATAATTCACAGGAAAAGGTGGTAGTATTTGCTGATCATCTAGATTTCTGGGATTCCTAATATCTCTTTGTCTAATTTGTGGAGGTGGGGGAAGATTTGGCCTTCTGAAATTTAAGTTTCTGATTTGAGGTTCATTTTTCTCTTTGTTCGTTGGTCTACTATCTACAGTCAGCCTATCCATGAATCTCTCCATTGTCTTCATCATCATTTAAAATTTAGCATCATTAGAAGAGGAGGCAACAGAAATAGAAGGCACACTTTCTTCTCTAAATTTACTTTTATCTGTTTCTACTTTATAATTTATCTTTCCACATGCCATCATATTAGATCCTACTTCTAATGCATCTTTAAACATAACAGGAAGACTTACTGATTTTCACCCTCTCAATAATAATGCAAAATCACTGTCAAAGGTATCAACATAATGGATTTTCACAATGCCTACAAGTGGTTTGATATCAGTAGGAATAGAGTTATATACCCTCCTAAATCAACTTGAAAACTCATGAACCTATTCAAAAAAACCTTTCTTAAGATTATTATATTGAGAAAGCACTTGTACTGGACTTTTCTTATTATCCGATCTTTCCAAAATTGATGTTTGGAAGGCTTCAAATGTGAGAATGCATCTAGCAGGTAAATCCCTAAACCAATTCTTTTTCACTCCAGAAAAATTGGGATTAATTTATGTTTCCTTCAAATAAGATTCAGATTTAGATTTCAACAAGGAACTTTCAAAAAAAAATTCCCACCAAAAATATCGAATTCTATGGAATTATTGAGAAGATGATGCACCAAACTGAGAAATATTTATTTTTTCTTTATCCCTACATCTAAACAAACTTTATGGATTATCCACACTTTGTAATATTTCATTATTAGGGTTACCTCATGTATGCAACCTCTTGGAATCCATGATGCCTTATGGAATATTTCTTAGAATGAATGTGGAGTCGCCATGGAAAATATACAACCTTTTTCAACTGCAAAAATATCTATTTTCCCACATAAATCCTTTCTTCCTGGAATCTTTGTCATCTCTCGTAGTCCTGATTTTCACTTTCGTTTCTAGGCAACGAATCTAATTTGTTATCACTCAGAATATAGCCAGGTTGTGGAAGGTAAAATCCCAAGGTAACAGTAGAACCAATTTAAGAAAGAAAGATGGATTCTTTCCTTATAGAGAGGGATCTCTCACTAATTGGTTTTAACAAGTCCATATGTATAATGAAATAAAAATATTTGGATTTTTATTTTGTGGTTGAAACAATGAAAGCATACATTGGGCTATGGAGACACAAATATTTTGTGAATCACATAACAATTTGCATGTAAATTTTCTGCAAAGGAAAGATAATACTTCGATCACGGTCAAAATGTTGTTGGTCTGATGATAAAGAAGAAATAATGACAGTCCATTAACAAAGAGCACCAAGAAGATGAATTTTGCATTAACTTTAGTAGAAAGGATAAGTGGATATCTGAAACAATAGCCAGAGCATAAACATGTATGAATTTCAAAAATATTACATGCTTATTCCATATATGACAGAACACACAATGACAAGTTTAACATGAAAAACATGCACATAAGAAGGGAAATAACAGACTGTAAATATGAAGTAAACATGAATTGTTGCAGCAAAAGGCCATCATTCGCCTCTGTACTTTTATTAAATATAGGTCACACAGTACATAACAAAAAATCTCTCAGTTTCCAACCCTTGTTTCATAAAATGTATAATTACTTATATATTACTCCACGAGATTAAAATATAAATAACTGCTAAAAACAACTAAAACTTCTTTTACATGTGTCACTAGACACTTCTTAACTAATAACTGGTTCCAAAGAAAAACTAAATAACTAATAACTAATTTTAAACTTTAAACTCTCCATGATCTTCGTATCTTCATCAACGCAACCTAAATTTGTTTTTTCTGAAATGTTCAACGATCTTCCATTGATTGAGAGTTGGAAAATCTATATTGGTCATTTCTTTCACCAACAATATGAGCTCTACATTCTTGAAATAATAGTAATAATCCAATTTAGCACATGTAGCTTTGAAATAAAAATAATCTCAAAATCCCAATCCAAATTTTCAACCACTTTTTTCCCAGAAAAATACTATTGCATGTCATTAAAATGCCTATGATATAGTCTGCAACTAATCAACCTGTCATTATATTCCTTTTGAGACCACATTCCTCCTTTCTCTTCCCAAATGAAAGGAAGTTCTCTTTTGAACAAGGGATTAAAAAATTCAATGAATTCCTTAATTAGGTGATTCATAATATCCATTTTAGCTTGAATCGTATCCAAATGTTGATATTTTCTCACCACGTTTCTTGCCCATGTAATGGTTGAGATCCTGTCTAAAATGTTTGCCTTCCTTATGTCTTCTTCTGTCAAACTATTTAGAAAAATGATTGCATATTGAGTTGTTCCTCTTGATTTTTTATTCAAGACTTGTTTCACTACCAAGACACTTTATTTAGCTTCTTGAGTCACAATCTCCTTTTCTAAAATTTAATCTAAATAAGGAATGAGATTAGCTGATTCGGTTATAAGCACATCCTAGATGATATGCTTAGCTCCTTGTAAGGCTGATTCACCTGTTACCTACTTTACTAATTTTTCATTTTTAGTTAGGAGCTCCTCACATTTGGAAACCCATGGTTGAGATTTGGCTTCCCAAGTTTTACTCTCTTATTCTCTCTACATGGGCAGGTTCTCCAAGTTTTTATTTTGATTCCTTATTCCAATTAACTCTAAATATTTTATGCTTACCTATGACATGGCTTGAACTATAGACTGCTCACTAGATAGAGTTTTAGTGGGAATAATCCTACTCTCAACTTCTTTCTCCTTATCCTGTAATTTATTTTCCATCTCCTCAAATTTTTCTTTCATATTCTTCTCACTTTCTATTATCGAGGAAATGTCTTTCTGCCACTGTTTTTCTTTGTCAACAAATTTTAATAGATTAGCTTTGCAATCAGTCAACTTATTATTCAATCTTTCTGTCTCTTCTTCTATCTCAGATAATTCAGGTCCTTGTATCAGTTGTGTAGTAGGTATTTTATGATTCTTTTTCAACAACTAGATGTATTTTTCTTTCTCATTCAACAACTTTTGGATCCCAACTCCCTTGTCGATTTGGATTTCAGTAGCCAGTAGATCTGTTTGCAACTTTTTTATTTGTGTTTGGTGCACTCCATTCTCCACCTTTTATTTTCTTAAATAATTTTCAATTTCACTTTTGAGGGTACGCAACTTTGATAATATCAAAGTGGCCTTCAATAAATCAATAAACAAAATATCCCGTCTTCTTGTGCAAATGGATCATGTCTGGTATAGGGATATCCACCAAATTCATCTTCTTTTCTGCAAATCTGTTATGGGTTTCCAAGGGAACTTTCATAGTATTTTTATCATAATATCTAACTGAAACCAGGGATACATATTGATTGGAAATATTTCTAACTTCTGTATACAATTTCAAAGTTTCCTCTGAAGTTATGTATTTGGTTTCTTTGTATCTTTCCATCAATTCTATTTTTATTTTGGAATAGGAAGTGGAGTCAGCTGGTGTATCTGCAAATGCATACTCCTTTACCTAAAAAGTAAACTATACAAGTTTTCCTTCTTCTTCAGTCTTCTTCTTTTTAGGATTTCTAGTAGTGTCTTCTTCTTCAGTGTCCATTGCATCTGAAAAATGTCGCTTGTTAGTTCTTTCTGAATGATTGGCCAATGGTGTAATGTTCCTAGCTGTCGAAATAAATTTGGAAATATCAAGAAGTAATAAGACAACCTCTCTTATAAGAGAATTTAAATATTCCTTCATGTTAAAATCTTATGGGGCCTCTTTTGGATAGTCATACCAATTGGCAGCATCTACCAATCCAGCGATATCTTCATGCTTAAAAGGATTTCTTTTTAGAGTTTTTCTTCTAATTTATATAACATGATGAGGATCATAGTTAACTAAAGTTTCTATTACAAATCCCATTTCTCTAAGTAAACTCTAAACAATTATTAAAGTGGCTTTATTATTGATGGTAAATGGCACTACAGATCATGGATACTTGATTTCTGTAGACTTCTTGAAGTTTAAAAAATGTTTTGTCTCTATTATCAACTTATGTCTAATGAATTCCATGGAAAATTCTATATGAGTTAGTAAAGTTGGAAACATATAAGGTATATGCATAAAACCATGCAATCTTATCACTGTTCCATTCTAAAAATAAAACAATCTCCTATCCTCTTCTCCGTAGAAAGCTGCAAAATAGTTCTCATCTCTGGCAACACCCTGGGCAGCATCATTGAAAAAATAACAGTATAAACCCCTGATATGAGGAAGTTCATAAATTTGGTATAATATATGTTCATTTATTCAGTTAATAGCATTTCTGGTAGCTACAAATTCTCATCATTAAAATAAAGAAACATCTTCAACAGATAAGATTGAAATATGAAAGTTTTGGTTTTGTGGAAGTTCATTAACATGGAATGAATACTCTTAGCTAAGAAATCATCAAACTTAAGGCATGGAACTTGCACTGACTGACTTGACTCATCTGACTCAATTGGAAAATTTCCCAAGAAAAATAGTAAACTCATGAGGGGCTCAGTAATGTACTTATCCATGTCTAGACCATAGATTTACTCTCCACCAAATCTCTGTCATTCAAAGGTGTGGGGTCTACAAGATTTCGAATCCTCAAAATATTTTATCCTCCATGCATGTTCAGGTTGTGAAATCCATCTCAACCATAGATCTCTTCTGCCAAAAATTAAAACTGTCAAAATGTGCGGGTCCTATGAGATTTCACAGCCCCAACATATTTTATCCTATGTGCATGTTGCTGATGCAAAATACATTTTAACCATAGATATTCAACATTCCTAGATCTCATCCATTGAAACTTGAAGGGTATATCAAATTTCACAATCCTTCACAATTTATTTCTCCACACATGTTTTCTCAGCCAAATCTTCCTCCTTCGTCGATCTTCATTACCTGTTCATCTAATCATTGAACCTGCTTGTCATTTGACCCTGCTCCACCAATGTTAAGCTTCTATTAAACCATGCATATTTCCTTGGAAAAATATTTTATGAACGTTGATATCCTATGTTATGCATCTACGCGATTCATTCTTACCACCACATAATCTAGAGCGTATTTTCTCATTTATACACATTTGCAAGGTTAGAACTATAAAATTTTCAATTATTTTACGTTTCCCACCTAGAAATGTCCCTTCAAACAACTACATGATCTTATTAACATTCTTTAAGGTCTTATAATAATGAAATTGACAGACCTTATTTATCCTTTCACTGGTCTAATCCCCTGCCAACCACTTAGACCAAAAAATAGTGCTAAAATTGAGTCTTTGATTGGTTAAAATAATGTTCTTGGTGCTTCCACGGGTTCCATTATTATTGGATCAATTGCTATGATGTTTAAAGGAACTGATATTGGTGAATCTACGTCAGTTGGTGCAACTAGTTTGATGGTCACATATCATGATAATTATATTGAACTTAGAAAATCACCTCATCATGGGACTTGGGACTCTTACATTGAAGGATCAACAACTATCTATGATGCTTCTAGGTATCGATATGGTACAGGTTCTAGTACCTAATTCATAATTGACGTAGAAAACTAGTTTTCCTTTGGAATGCCCTTAATGGTTTTCTTCAATGGTGTAGTAGGGATAAACATGGTCAAGAGAAAATTCTTGAAAATTATTTGTTGGATATATGAAGATCAAGGTGCATGCCACTAATATTACTAATAGAAGGTATACAATTTACAAAATTTACACATCATTGTCAAAATTGCAATTTTCCATGACACATTCATATTCTTCTAGCTAGTCATTTTTTATGTCGTGACTAAATTGGTTGTTTATTTTAGTCATTTTTACCTATGTCACTTATTATCTAGTCATATTTGTTAACTGGTGACTAAATTAGTTGTTAATTTTAGTTGTTTATAGTTGGGTCATTCAAAATTGCTCATATTTAGTAGTAAATCACTTGAAAAACCTGTGGTGACTAGAATTTTTAGTCACGTAGTAGCTAATTCCTCATTTTTTACTCGTGTTACTAATCTCCTTTGTTATCTCTTTCCCTACTCCTCCACTTACCTGTAACCCCCACCCCTATTTCTCTC